>VNJO01005818.1:0-15735 GCA_008042535.1 Drosophila tani | reverse complement strand
CGCTGCAAAATGGTGCGAACAGTTGCGGACAAAGTGCATAATTTTTTTAATTAGTTACACATCAAAATGTAATGTGTGTGACATAAAACTTTCTGGGCGCCATGCTACAAATATGAAAAGACATTTGCAAACAAAACATCGCGAAGCATTTGATTCATTAACAGAGGAAATCATCGGTGTGCAAAGGAATGCAAATAAAAAGAATGTACGCTACTCATTAAAATAAATACATATATTACATTAAATAAACTTTATAAAATTTGACACAACCTTGAATTTATTTCTTTATTATTTTGTGTTTACATTTGTTTGCGAATATGTATATTTTTCATTAAGAACTCAAACGAGTGCCTCATCCCTCTCCCTCTCTTGCTCTCTTTTCCACTCAAGAGAGAGCGAATAAGTTTCGAAACTCTCTCTCTCCAGAGAGCTTACTCTTTGCGGCTCCCCGTTACAATCGAGCTGAATCGCAAGCAAAGCAAAAAGCTAAAACGTCTGCGAGAGAGACCCTTTTCAGAATTTTATTCCGCTCTCTCTCCGAAACAATTCTTATGATCAAAACGGTCGACCTTTTTGTGCGAGCTCGGCTCAGAAGACAAAAAAAAAAAAAATGCTGTACTCAGCCTCTTTCAAGTTTCAAGAAAGTAACGAAATATTAAATTCGCTTTTAATGAACCATTTTATTTTCTAGTCAAAGGCCACTAAACGCAAATTTGATAAGGGAGCTGAGGCCCTGCAAAAGGCAGTAGTCGGGCACTTGGACACAAAAAAACCAAGAGATGACGCCGAAATTTTCGCTGAAGGATGGGCTCTCATGTTCCGGCAGTTGGCGAAGGAGCAACAGCTTTTTGCCAAAAAGGGAATTGACGAGCTCCTCATGCAAGGCCGTATGAATATGCTGACATATCACGGTGTGTCGAGCATTGCAAACTTGCACTCTAAACCGGATTATTCTTCCGCTGATTAACAGCATTAAACAATTATAGGGTTAATAATTAATATTTTAATAAAACATCTTAAGAAAAAATACGGGTTAAGTTTCTATGTATAAGTTTTAGTGCCATTTTTTGGTCAAAAGGCAAAGCAACATTGTATGACAATCGCATTTCGTTACGTGAGATAAGGTGTGGTCCAGATGTTTCAATTGCACTTTTTAATGTTCTCAATATAGTATCCTGTCGATGAATACCTTGAGCTACCAGTTAATAACGATTAATTAACGATTAACCCTCATTTCACTGTCTATTCTGAAAAAATTCAACAAGTACACAAGAGAAGATTCTTTCATCTTTAGTTCGTCGAACTGTGGGGGTTCAAAGTTTAAATTAATATTTTGAAAAGGTGAATAAGCATTGAAACAACTTATATAAAGTCGCGAAAATAGTTTTTTATTAAATAATTTGAGAAACTAGGCAATCTAATTCGTGACAAGGTCAATGACATGGCTCTTAACTCTAATTAACAAAAAAAAAGAAGAAATTTAGATTGTCGATTCTGAAACAACCATTTACACATTTTAGCGATCATCAGATCTGAAGTATTCAAATTAAACCTTAATTTCTGTATTCACAACGATGTTTACTTCAGTAATAAGCAATGTCAGATATTGGGACTTGGCTCTAAGAAATAAAAATGAATTCCGATTGGAAAATTGAAAAACAAAATCTAAACTAGATTAAATTCATTGATTAAGTTTCCGTGCTTCTCTTAACAATATAGATCGCATGAAAACGATTAAATTAGTTGAAAAATTCAGGACATAATCTTATAAGTTATCATGAATAATAATGCTTAACAAATTATAGCTCAGGGCAACTGTAGAACATCAATTAACCCATCTCACAAAGGGGTTCTCCCGGGATAAGTCTAAATTTCTTAGACATTGAACCCTATAGACATTGGAAAGACTATTTACCAAACAATTCTTTGCCAAGACTTGTGGGCATAACATCAAAAATAACGTTTGAATTGAGCCTTCAAAGCTTAAATTTTTATTTTAATGTGTCCTCTTTTTTTAAAGATATTTTTATAATTTTGGAAAATCAATTATTCACTTTATATCCTATGTTAGGTTTATCAGTAGATTTTAGTACATTTCTTATAGCCAAACAAACACTTTAGTTTTCTTATTTTAATGCTTTATTTTTTTGGTTTCTAAATTAAGGTAAAACACAAATTATTGCTTCAAGATTGCCATGATTGTTTGAACATTTTTAATTAATGGAGAACGAAATATTAAGCTTCTTTTATTGATATAAGAAATGTCTTAAAGTATTCTGAAGACTTTGTTTTATTTTACAAAGGAAAGTAGTTGAAAGAAAAGAATTTTCAAAGGCTTATTTTTGCCAGATTTAGAAAACAATGAAGGGTACAAGACTGGGAATATATTTGTGCTTAGCTTTATGTTTGGTAATTCTCATTGTTTGGGTCACATAGCTCAGAATATCAGATTATTCAAAATATTCAGCGATTTATACGCTGCTAAAGCTTTAGAAAATATGTTTAAATTCAAGTGTCTTTCAGGAGAACCCAATTATTACGGATTATTATAGAACATGTTGCGATTTTGTGGCCCTGTGTTTATTAAGAGTAAGAAACTTGTTTTGGGCTTAAGTCTAAAGAACAGAAAAAGAAGATCGAATTCGGTTGTATGTACTTTTTGGACGAGAACGGAACGCGGAACCGTTTTCTTTCAGATCAGGATCAGGAGCCCGGACTCGGGAGTAGCAAAATATGTAGATTCCTCCGCTTCACTTTGGGGCTACGGTTTCCAAAAATACTTTTGCTTACAGAACTACATATATAGAAAGAAAACGGTAAGTGGGATCACTCGCCGAGGGCCGCCGCCGGTCCGGCTTCGGCTGCTGCTGGGCTGCTGGACGAAGCCATCTCGCCCAGGGGCAGACCCAGAGCGGCCGAGCCGTTGGACTGACCCAGTCCGGCGGACGGAGTGGGGCGATTGTTTCGTTTCCGCTTGCCGCCGCGCCGGCTGCCGCCCTCGCGCTTGTCGCCATTCTGTTGCTTCTCCTCGCCGCCATCCTTGCTGCTCCCCGCTCCACCAGAGCTGGAGCCCTGGCCCTGGCCCTGGTGGCGGTTGTTGCTGCCATTGCTGCCGCCGTTCTGGGAACGTGACTGCATCTTGGCGGGCTTGGGGCGATAGGGAGAGGCGGCGGCATTTGGCAGCGGCCGCAGGATGTTGCCCACCGCCTTGGTGCGACCCTCGCGGAAGACCAGTCGCTGGCCCGCGCGGATGTACTCCGGCTGCTTGATGAACCGGAACTTGACGTGAGCCTTGTCGCCGGTCCGCAGGCAATCGCGCGACATGTGGATGATGGAGGCCGTCTGGCGGATGCTGCCGCAGTGCACCATCGCCTGGTAGCGCGCCGAGATGGTCGTCGGGTGGTGCAGCACCAGGATCTCGCCCTCGAACTCCCAGCAGGCCTGCGGCTTCAGGTCTTGCGACACCATCACCATGCCCTTGCGCAGATAGGCGCGCTTGATCTTCTTTAGCGCAAAGCTCGCCGTCTGGCCGCAGCGCACGCGGGCCACATTCATCCGCTTGCGGTGGATGCTCTTGATGGTGATGGGCACAAATCCGCCCACGGCGTCCGGCCCCAGCATCAGGCCGTCGTTCAGCCGGATGGTGCCTTGGAGGCAGGTGCCGGAGACGACGGTGCCCACGCCCGGCACCGAGTACACATCGTCAATCTGGAACTCGGCCGGCAGACTCTCGGAGCCGGCCATGCGCGTGCTCAGCAGGTTGAGGAACATCTTGAGCAGCTCGAGATTGTCACCGGTGACATTCGACACCTGGAAGATGGGGCACAGGCGCTCGCTGACGAAATTGGTGGCACTGAGCACCACGTCGTCCTGGGTGCGAACCACCACCGGCACTTTCCGGCAGCCCTGCGACTTGAGCATTTTGAACAGGAGCTTCATGTTGTCCTGCAGCACGTTGGCCGGGCACATGTCGATCTTGGTGACCACCACAAAGACGGGCACGGCCAGAGCTAGGGCCAGGCCCAGGTGCTCCTTGGTCATGCCAATTATGCCGGCATTGGCGCCAATCTAGGGGGAGGAGATCGAGTTAATCGAGATCGAGTTGGGCAGGCAATAGGTATAGGCACCACCCACCATTAGCATGCCAAAGTCCGGGGCATGACCCGTCATGCCAAAGACCGTGGTTTTCAGGTAGCGCTCGTGCCCCGCCAAGTCGATGAAGGTGATCACCTTGGCCGAGTTCTCGCAGATCTTCACCCAGTCGAGGTGGCCGTGGTCCGGCTTGTTGACCACATTGCCCACCCCGTCGAAGCCGAGAATGTCGTTGCCCACGGAACTCGTGCGTCCGCTCTCGATCTCGTGCTTGTGCCGGAACAGTCGCTGCCGGGCATGGCCACGTCCATTGTCCAGCTCCCCGTGGGTGAGCACGCCCAGTAACGTGGACTTGCCGGCATCCACATTGCCCACAACGGCCACTCTGGGTAATGGCGGAATCAGTTTCTGAGCTCTAGCGGTGTGAGGGTCTCTTTAACTTACCTAATCTCCATAAAGTCCGTGGTCTCGATGTGCTTACGGATGAGGAACTGGGCCGATTGCCCCTTCTCTGCCCGCCGCTCGCGCAGCTTGACCACATCCGCATCAATGTTGGCCGCCAGGAGGTGTAGCGTGGCCACGGAGGCAGCGAACTGCTCCGGATTCAGGCCATTGTCGCTGCCATCTGTTGAAAGATAATTTGTTAGTCAAGATTAGGAAATTGCGAAGAGAAATTAAAGCCTAGCTTAAAGTTGATCAGAAACTATACTATTTTTACAGGAATTCTATACTCTTTGAGTATTATTAATGTCTTAATAAGATGCTTATTAATTTGATACTACAAAAGTATAAAAATAATACTAATCGGCACCAAGACTTCAAAAAAATCACTATCGCGACAACAGAAAAGCCCTAAATCATATCTTAAGTTAAGTAAAGTGGAATTGAATCGAAATACTCTTTGAATTAATATTAAAGACCTTTTCTAAACCTTTAAACCTTTTTACTAATCCCTGGCTTAGAAACAAGGCTTAAGTAATTTCATCATACTTGGGGCCATGGAGTCATGATGAAGTCAGGCTTTTATGAGAGTTTTTTTTGCACAGATGAAGACACCAAAATCCGAAGAACTACTGAATTTAAATAAGAAAAACACCATTTCATCATCACGTAAATAAGTCGTATTTAATTCTTGAGATCCCCAAATGAATTAAGAAGACCCTCGCCCACGCCAATCTCGTAGATGGTAATTAATAAGATGCTTATTAATTTGATACTACAAAAGTATAAAAATAATACTAATCGGCACCAAGACTTCAGAATAATTACTAACGCGACAAACAGAAAAGCCCTAAATCATATCTTAAATTAATTAATATTTGAATTAATATTTAAGACCTAAAAAAAACCTATTCTATACCCTAAAACCTTTTTACTAATCACTGGCTTAGAAACAAGGCTTAAGTAATTTCATCATGCTTGGGGCCACGGAGTCATGATGAAGTCAGGCTTTTAAGAGATATTTTTGCACAGATTAAGACCACAAAATCCAAAGAATTACACGAATTTAAAAAGAAAAAATCACGTAAAAAATCATCACGTAAATAATACGTATTTAAATCTTGAGATCCCTGAATGAATTAAGAAGAACTCACCCTCGCCCACGCCTATCTCGTAGATGGTCTCGCCACAGTTGTCGGCGATGCGATCCTGTAGCCGCTTCTGCAGCAACTCCCGCTGCTCGTCGCTGGGCTGCACCAGGACGTCCTTGCCCCGGATGCTGGAGTAGTCGACGCTGAGGGCGGCCATCTGCTGTGGCAGCCCGTCCACATTGAAGATATTGCTGCGGGCCGTCTTGATGCCCACTCCAACGCCCACTCCCACTCCCACAGCCACGCCCCCGCCGTTCGGGGCACTCTGTATGTTATTCATGGTGCTAATAGTTATCGCTTGCTGGTGCTGGTGACGCCTCACAGTATCCGTGGAATCATTGCCCTCCGGGTCTGTGTGTATGGTTGTGCAGGTTGATGGCGATGCGTGATGTTTTTGGCGTGAGTTCTGCAATGACCAGAGGGAAAGTGACCCGGGGTTACTGGAGTTGATCTGGAGTTGCTAGAACATTCTGGAGCACTCGATTCCCGACCTATCCCACTCCCATTTGGCTGAGTTGTGCTTGCGTCTTCTGCGGTGTGTTGGCTGCTTGCATCGCGATGATGAAATGAAATGCGAAGAAGCCACCGCAGCTGCTTTTATAGCCTCAACGGAGCATGATGAAATCCGAGGCTTGGCATGATGCAATATTCGCACCAGTTGTGTTTGCACAGGAGAGCCGCAGAGAGGGAAGAAAGCACCGGAAGAGAGGGAGTTCCTGGAAGTCACAATTCTTCCCCCATTTCGTTCGAAAGTGAAATGACCGTTATCGCGCCGCGCTGCCTCGCGCAAATTGTTGCTGTCTCCGAGCCAAAATGTTGTTGTTTAAAAACAGCTGATATGCTCGCCGATTTGTTTATATAATAACGCTTTGTTGACGTACACAAAGCGCAGATGAGTAGCAACAAATGAGATTTGTCAATACGCATATTTCGCTGTTTATTTATAGCGGCAAACAAAGCGCAGGTGAAGTATATGTGCCAAACATATGTACTAATAAATATGCACCCACATGCCTATCTATGTATGTGGCCAACCAAAACAAACAAAACTGGAGAGTTATGCGCGATTTTCTTGCTGGCGGAAGATCGGGGAGGGCCGCCAGGGGCCCGTTGAGTAATTATTTAAGAGCAAAATCAGCTGAATTGGCCATTTCGTTCGTGAACTTCACAGATAAAAAGTGAAAGGATATTTGGCCAGTGAGAGCTCCCACGCACCACAGACGCTGCCCCTGCCACTTACATTTCATGTAGGCTTAGCTGCTTCACTGAACCGTCGGGGGGCTGCTACAATGCTTGGAATTTGTTGATCCAAAATCTATACGATTTGTTTAGCTTTTTTCGTAAAATTGTTTTACGTGTCCCGAACTGTGTGACCGTGGCGCGACCGTTGAAAAATACCACGGAATCGTACTCAAAATATACCTCAAATCCACCGTTAAAGTATCGCGCGCTGCTATCGATTCAACCGATACTAGGGCACATCTCTAATTGAGCAGGAAGTCGGAGTAGCTTAGCTTTCCGGTCATTGTGAAATAAATAAGACAAAAAGCCCAGACACCGCCGCCTCTCGCTATCAAAGATCGTTCAGTTATGGAAAATGACGACAATGGCACGGAATGCGCAGGCAACGCGAATGACTCATCGCCTGCGCTGAATGTGCTGTGTGCTATTTGCAACGAGTTTTTCCGAGCGAACGACACTATTTACTCCACGACGCAGTGCGGTCACGTATTCCACAAGGACTGCCTCACCCGCTGGCTAAACAGATCTCTCACCTGCCCCCAGTGCAGGTCCCATTGCCACCGGAGTCGTGTCCACCGAATTTACCTGAACTTCGCCGAGCGCACCGAGTTCGACGATGTGGAGCCGCCCAAGATGCCCATCCAGTGGATGCCCATGGACCTGGAGGCGGACAGTCCCACGGATGCGCACCTGCCGCCCGAAGGAGCCGTCCAGTGCGGCACCGACGAGGATGGCCATCCGACGTATGTGGCCCGTGTGTACCTAAACGACGATCGCCTGCCGGCGAGCTACGTTCCGGAAAAGAAGGCAGCCTTCGGTTCGTGGTCCTGCAGGGCCTACGCTCTGATCGAAGACGTGGAGCTTCTGGTGCTGAATGACTGCGACTACAAGTGGGTACCCGGGCAGCATGGCAGCTATCCGGACGATGCCCTCAAAACTGGATACTCGGAGATCGGCGAGGTCACTTACACGGGCCGTGGCCTGTACGAGGGAATCATGCGGCTGGGCAAGGTGCATCCCTCGCACAAGGTAATGTACATGCCGCACCGTGGCCTGGAAGTGAACATCAATACCTACGAGGTCCTGGTAGTCACGCCTCGCGAGCAGGCCGAGCGCTGATGTGTCCCGGCTTTACCGCTGTCTTTATCAAAATCTCTGGTTATGCCTTATCCGAATTGTGTATCAATCTGTGTTATATTTATGTATGTAATGTTTTAGAAAATATAGTGGGAGCTTGGAATCTATCGGGTCATCTGGCGGTTGCTGGAGACTGTTCTTGGTTCTCTGCCTTGAGAAATCTGCATGTTTATGTATCAGTGGTATGAGTGTTCTCCTTATCTGACATTGTATTTGTTTAGTGGCTTACTTTTCCCCGCATGACGTGTCTTGATGACATATTAATCTACAGTTGTGGAAAATGTGCACTCTTCGATTTGACTTTACTACCCTATTTACACTAGCATGAGTTACATACCTATCGATATCGGAGTTTTTCCGAGTTCCCATAGGAGGAAATACCAGCTGAGTCGCAAGGAATATGAACTTCATTATGGATCCCAGTAAAAAAGGCATACCACACTTAAGGAAGCTAGATTTGAAATCGTTTAGTGGCTTACTTTTCCCTGCATGACGTGTCTTGATGACATATTAATCTATAGTTGTTGAAAATGTGCACTCTTCGATTTGACTTTACTACCCTATTTACACTAACATGAGTTACATACCTATCGATATCGGAGCCTTTCCGGGTTCCCATAGGAGGAAATACCAGCTGAGTCTCAAGAAATTTCAACTTCAATATGGATCCCAGTAAAAAATTCATACCAGACTTAAGGAAGCTAGATTTTAAATAGTTTAGTAGCTTACTTTTCCCCGCATGACGTGTCTTGATGACATATTAATCTATAGTTGTGGAAAATGTTCACTCTTCGATTCGACTTTACTACCCTATTTACACCAACATGAGTTACATACCTATCGATATCGGAGGTAACTCAACAACCCAGAATGAACGTTTACACCGGACAAACTCGAGTTATTGCGTTTTAAAGCTGAGCTTTGTTTAAAAAAAATTAAGGAAAATGAGCAGCAAATTAAAAAAACGACGAAGGTTCAATATTATTAGCCGAACAATAGGTTCTAGGCTTCAAAACTATTGTGGTATTTCAAGTTTTTACATATGTATTTAAGTATGTTATAACCGACTTATCTTTTTTACAATCCCGAAAGGCGTTCACTGGCTTACAGTAAACTTAGACACTGACGGAAAAACGACTAAACAATTATTTTATAAACACAAGTAAGAAAACTACAGACGAATGTGAGATACAATGCAACCTGAGCCTATTTCATTGAGGAAATACCAGCTGAGTCGCAAGAAATTTGAACTTCATTATGGATCCCAGTAAAAAAGACATACCACACTTAAGGAAGCTAGATGTTAAATCGAATCGGACGGTATAAATAAAAAATCCTGTATGATATCGACAATGCAGAAATTCGTTTGCTGCTGATCACCAATTGATGACTGCCAGGCACAGTCACAGGATGCCGTTTTTAGGCGTTATCGTTATCGTTAGATAACTGTGATACATGAGATGCATCACGGCAGAATTTAGAACTTTGATATTTAGAAACCTTTCGGTATAATACTTTCAAGGTGCTAAAACATTGTTTAATTAAAAAAAATGTTTTCGATTTTTAAAATATTATAATTAATCACTATCTTGATTATCGCGGAAATAAAACAGCTTGTTAAGGACTAATTGTTTATAGGGTGTTAGACCTCAGTACCGTCATCCACCCACGCACATACGACGCCAATAAGTATGCTAACGCTCTCCCCAAAATGTCCTCAAGTGCGTATAGTCCGAGATCGATAACCTTTACATGGGGGCGTTGTTGGAACCATGTTTCTGTGAAAAGAAATGTCCTCTTTAAAGCACCAAAATCCCCTCATAAAATATAATTTCCATAGGAACTCCTCTCGTACATTTCATCTTCAAAATATTTTTTTTTGTTTTATTAAAAATGGGTTAGACGCTATGTATATTTTCCGATTAATGTTTTGAACCTACGCATGTTGTGAATTACGCCTAAACAAGGGGGGTTTGGGTTTGGGTTGGGGGTTTAAGTATTATTTATGTATGTATATATGACTACTCGTATAACTATACATTTCATATTTCTCTGCACTCTGCACTCTGCACTCTGGCGGGGCTTTGTTGTTCCAACAAAGGGCCTCGCCTCACAAAATTTGCTTTAAAAATACCTTTAGCTTGCAGGTGACATATATATAATTCGTTTAATAACTTGGCTGAATCTGCACAGTAACATGACATTTAATATGTGTATATTTGTGTGTATTTAATGTATATATTTAGCTAAAATACAAATTGATTTGCTCAACGACGAACGACATTTACCCAACAGGCTTTGATTTTGTTTTTGTTTTTTGTTTTGTTTCAATAGAAATAGGATTTCTCTGCTTGTTTCATTGACTTTGTACTTAGTTTCTAAACAGATTGTATAATATATAAATATAAAAATGAGTGTGACTGTGTGTGTGGTGTATGTTTTTGTGTGCGACTAAATAAATGTCTATGTTTATATTATATTTACAACTTGATCGGGATCGGATCCGATGCATGCGTGTGTTGTGTATTATCTGTTTTGCCTTTGAATTCTCTTCTTGAGCCTGGATTTGAGTTGGATCTGTTTGTATGATTAATTGATTGATTGATTGGGCGCTGAATCAGTTGTTTTGGCTTGACATTTGAGCTCGGGCTGAGACGTGGCTAGACACCGCCATCCGCCATTGGGACACAGTTACGGCTAACAATCTAGAGGGGCGAACATTCAGGGAACAACGAGAATAAACTGAAGAACATTTGGAGTTGCTGTGGAAGTGGCTGACGGCTCTCTCTATAAACTATATTAACTAGTTTACAAGTGTCTCATTTCTGCGAGGACAGGTAGTTCATGTACTTGGTGGTCTGCTGGGCATTGCGCACCAACTCGCTCTCCTCCTTGCCGGAGGGCGGCTGCTCCTGGGGACCAGGACCACCTTGACCCTGCCAGTTGCCCTCGTTCTGCGGCTGATGTATGTCCGGCTGGGAGCGACGCGTAAAATGGCGATGCCTCTGGTGCTGGTGCTGCTGCTGCTGCTGATGCTGGTGTTGCGGCGAGGTCTGCTGGCGTCGATCAAAAGTGCTGGACGCCTCGCTGGCCAAGCTGCTCTGGCTGCTGTAGCGAGGGAACCTAGGACCTCCTCCTCCTTGGGTGGGACTCTGGTTGTACCGATAACCACCAGCCGCCGGCTTATCCATTTGCGACTTTGAGGGTCTGGGCAGCGTGCGAGCCCTCGAGGAGCTGCGGCTATTGGACTCCGGCCCGTTGGAGTTGTACGCACAGTTCTCGTCCTGGTAGCCGGCGGCATTTATGGCCGTGTTGGAGCGCCGCCATGTATCACTGTGTATCTTCTGGTGTCCGCCCTGATGCTGCTGCTGCTGTTGCATCTGTTGCTGCTGCTGCTGCTGCTGCTTCTGGAATCGCGGCGGCTTGTCGTAGGTGTTGCGGTTGTTGAAGCGCCCACCTCGCTTGTAGTTGCTGCCGCGCTCGTAGTTGCTGATGTAGGAGCGCTCGCTGCGATCGTCCCGGTCCCGGTCCCGCTGATCCCAATTCGAGTTGACAATGCTGTTGTAGTTGGCCCCGCCGCCGGTCATGTTGCGCTCGTGCCGCTCCTGCGAGTGTTTCCTGCGATCGTGGATGCTGTAGAGGCGCAGGTTGCCGGCTCCTTCGCTGCGAACGCTGTGCTGGTCGTCGTCGCAGCTCACGCTGTATCGCCGCTGCTGGTCGCGGGACCGTCCGCCGTTGCTGTGCTCGCCGTCATTGTTGCGGTTGAAGCGCG
Source organism: Drosophila tani (assembly GCA_008042535.1). Taxonomy (NCBI): domain Eukaryota; kingdom Metazoa; phylum Arthropoda; class Insecta; order Diptera; family Drosophilidae; genus Drosophila; species Drosophila tani. The sequence goes on along the minus strand of VNJO01005818.1, from coordinate 3,900 downwards.
TCTTCCGCCAGCTGGGCAGCGGCTTGCTCTCGTCGCGGTCCTCGTTGCTGGCCATGGATGGATACTGGTCGGAGGTGGCGCTATTAGGAATAGAAACTTTGTGCTCAGCTTTATTTTGAAACTATATTGCAAATTAATATTATATTCAAATCTACAACTTAAGAAATATATATATAAACTATAATTATAATAAATATTGCCATTTCCGCGAAGAAATAAATGCAATAAAAATAAATTTTGAAAAAAAAAAAAAATCAAATTTGAAACAAGTAAGAAAGCTACAGTCGACTGTGCTCGACTGTAAGATACCCGGTACCTAAGCGTTTGTGCTTTACACTAAAAGGCAATTTAAAATTGTACATACATTATAATAGACTACTTCGATACTTTTTCAAATAAATCGCCTCTCGAATTAGCTCCCGACCTAAACAATTTAATGTCATACTTAAATATGAATGACACATTTTATAAGGACGCATTTTTACCCGCTCGATCGGCGTCAAAAAATTAATTATGTTATTTTTTTGCCATTTCTTGCTCTATTCTTTTGTCATTTCTTCTGCAGTTGGCGCCTTTATATCGCGCGGCCAAGGCTCGAATGCGCCACCTGTCGGCTACAGCTTGCAACAGCAGTGCCTTAGGGGAATGTGGTAAAATTCAAACCTTATTGCTAATATCTCCCATGTTTATCATCCGATTTTATTGAAATTTTCAGAAATCGTCCGCTTAAGCCTAATCATTAAAAGTATCTATTAACTTTAACCCGAAAGTAACGAGTGTAGCTTATTTCACGTTTTTAATGATTTTTGAGGGCGGAAGTGGGCGTGGCCAGATTTTAAAACAAACTTGATCTGTGTGCAACAGATTCAAATGTTGTCACCAAATTTGGTAACTATAGCTCTTATAGTCTCTGAGATCTGTTGTTTCACACGGACGGACAGACGGACATGGCTAGATCTACTCGGCTGGTGACGTTGATCAAGAATATATATACTTTATAGGGTTGGAGATTTTTTTCTTCTGCCTATTCTGCCAACTGAGAATGGCACTAATTTATAATACCCTTGTACCCTATGGGTACCGGGTATAAATATATATTTAAGTTTTCTTTCTTTTTTTTAATAGTAAATATAAAAGTTTTTAAGTAAATATTTGATTTAAAAGGTGGACCTTGACTTACATAAAGAATAGAAAGAAATAAATACACTCAAAATGAGCTTTTGAAATAAAGTAATTTAAATAAATATATATTTGATTTTTTTTTAATAGTAAATATAAAAGATTTTAAGTAAATATTTGTTTTAATAGATGGACCTTGACTTACATATGGGACTTGAATCAATCTTGGAAAATTTCCTATAAGTAAATCACAATTGGGCTCTTGAGTTAATGGCTATTGTCAGTATAAGGGCTTTATTCCTTATTAATCACGAAACAAACGAAACCAAAAACAAGGTAAATTGAGTATGTAAATTTCTCCTTCCAACCAGCTACCATCTTTCTTGATGACTATGCTAATTCTTGAGATTCATTTGCCAAACAAAACGATAAAAATTCGATTAAAAATAGGGCTAAGGAGTAATTCTTAGAATTCATAAATTAGTTAATAAAAAGATCTGAGGTACATACTCTAGGCTCCCCGGTTGCTGCTGCTGCTGCTGGTGGTGTGTCGGCTGCTGCGGCTTCAGGGGCCGTAGACCTTGACGCGGCTGAAAGCCACGACGCCCGTGGCGGCCCAGGGCGATGGAGTTGTGGGCAGGATACTGGCGGGCTCCTGCCTCCGAGTACCGCTCATCGCCCTGCTCCGCCTCGCCGAAGCCCACGTCGCAGAAGGAGTCCTCGCAGACCTGCTCGCTCCACTTCTTCGTCGACGGCGGCGGATCGAACGAGTCCTGATCCTGGCCGGAGGTGTTGGCACTGCTGCCGTTTTCAGACTGCTGATGCTGTAGCTGCTGGTGCTGCTGCTGCTGTTGCTGCGGGTTGACATCTTCGCCGGGATGCTGGGGACCGGCGCCGTTGTTGTTCACACCATCCTCCTCGCCATCCTCCACCACCAGGTAGTCGGTGTACATCGCCTCCAGATCGTGCCCGATATGCTTAAAGTGGCTGTAGAATAGGTCCAGCACCATCAGCAGCATGGCCTTCACCTTGGCGGTCAGCGCTGGCTGCATGATCAGGTGTCGGCGGACGTGGAAGAGCAGCAGGTCGATCTCCACCTTGTGGCGCTGCCGCATTATCTCCCCGTTCAGCGTGATCTGCGAGAGCACCAGGCGGGCAATGCGAGTGCCCAGCACCACCGAAGTGTCGTTCAGCTCGCGGGTGAGCAGGTCCAGCAGGGATTCGCCCAGAATGGTGATCGGGGCATTGTCCGCCAGCCGCACCCTGTGGTAGTACTCGCCCAGCAGCGTGATCGAGTTGTACAGACGGTTCTTGTCGTGCAGCCGGTACGTGTCCGCGTTGAGGAAGTTCGTCTCCAGGATCTTGAGCATGGCGCTGCGCACCTTCGTCTCCTTCATGGCCAGAGCGTCGAAGTTGCGCGACGAGAAGAGCAGGGCGAACTTCAGTGCCGTGTCGCCATCCCCGAGCGCCTTGTCATTCAGATAATCCATGGACTCGCTGCAAATGAGTGATGGACAATTGGGATTAGAACTAGGGAACCACGACTACGATAAATCATATTAATATGATATTTGTTGAAAAACTAAAGTTGGTGAAGTTGGAACAACTTATTTTGAACTGAGTACACAGTATATATTGATTAGTTGGAACATCTTAAAATAGTATATATGTACATATGAACTTATCGATAACTTTTGCTACTTCCCTTTACTTCTACTTCCTCTGAACTACGAACATACGAAAATAAAGTGTCTTTGCTAAACCGAATTATGAAACTATTCTTACTGGTGGAAATAAAAAATAAATACATCGTGTCTTAAAGGAGACTGAATAAGATTGCTTGACTTCGTTGGAGAGCTGAGAACATCGCGGATTAGTGGAAATTTCTTCGATTTATTAACAATATTAATATATACTTCATCTTATTTCATTCTTCTAAAAGCGTTACTCTCATATTTCTAGCCGATTTATTCGATGCTTATGAGCACTTCATTTTAAACTCATTATTTATGAAATTTAATTCGATCGCTTGGCGGACAAAGTCGCATTATCTGATAAGCCCATGCCGCGAACTACTATATTTGCCGAGAAATTAACTCGAGCATGAGCTTCAGACAACCCAGAGGGGGAAAAAGTGTTCACTTTGAACTGATTCGATGGCGTCGATGCCTCTCTAGCCGTGATTGTCTGTATGAAAAGTTGTAAATTTTTAAGACACGCTGACGTCCAAGCAACCTGGTCGCAAACAACACAACTCGTGCACACATATTTACATCTACAGTGCGTCTCAGTTTTAAATGTATAACCATAAGCAATTTTATGATGCTTATTATGAGATAATTTTATGTATTTATAGGTCAGGAAAAGGAATGGATAATCAATATAAGCTACTTCTTGACTTTTAAACTTTTTAGTTGATGTTCTTAAAGATAATCGAAAATATGGATCCTACAAAAAGTTCTTCGAGTTCAAAAATAAATTTCAATACCAAACAAAGTTAATAAGCTTTGAAAACAAATATTACCTGTAGACTAACATGCTTAGTTTTTAAGCAATATTTTAACCTTATCTCAATAGAGTTTTCTCCTAGAATTATTATATATTTCCGAAAATAAATCCTTGGATTTAGCATGTCATTTTGTGATCGGTTATCGAAACATATTGTCCCACATCAATCGTGGAAAGTTGTTAACAGGGATTAGTGCGTTCTCCTAATATTTTGGTCTTATCTTGAAAGTAAAGGGCGACCTATTGAAAAATTGGTGACCACTTTGTGCCTAA
>VNJO01005801.1:0-10690 GCA_008042535.1 Drosophila tani | reverse complement strand
CTTTATTTACAGCAAATTTCTGTCTTCCTTCAAATGTATTACTCTGATCGATTATATAAAATTAAAGTTCTAAAAAAAACAATTGAAATAAATAAAAAATAAAATAATTAGAAAAGTGTAGACGTGTTTTCTGGAGGGTTCAGGGCACGTGCTAGTTTCCGGCTCTGTCTCTCGACATTGGTGGGGGTTCTTAAGAATCCGGTTTGCTTTACCATCTAGCGGGTGTCTCCTTAGATACAGATCTAATAATAATACATTCGCGTGCTTAAATGGTCGGGATCGAAAATGTTAATAGAGATAAAGCAAGTGGATATATTGTAAGGAGATACGCAATGTATGTATGCTAGGGGCTAGTCTTCTTCTGCAGCTGGGCTGGCCGTTTGTGTGCTCCACGCTCAGGTGTTCAAATGGTTGCGGCGATATTTCCCACCCATAGGCAGACGATTTCTTTTGACACAACTTTATTTATAGGCGGAACCTAGCGTGACTTCCAACTTCCAAATAATGTCCTGGAGTGCAAGACTAAGGTAGCTGTAAATATAAAATACAAAAAATAAACCAGGGGTGCTCAAATCTGCCTTATGGCAGTGCATATACCAAATGAAAACATATGCACACACTTTTGCTTAATTTCAAGATGTACACTGAGAGAAAGGCACTTATCAATACATCGCCCAATTTACCAATTTACCTCAAAGAATGCGAATGAATCAAGTATAAAGAAGAAAAAGATGTTCAGTGCGGTGAAAAAAATATATCAAAAAAATTGTTGTTGGCTAGGCTCGGTCTTATCAGTATAGGACGGCGACAGAATGGAAAAAGTACAAAATGGTTTGTGTATAGCGCCGAGGGATCGACTATACGTATAGAAACTTTATTTAGTATTCCGCCAATGCAAATCAATTGTGCATTTCAATGATATTTATGAAACTAGCACCTGTTATCAAATGATTGGATCTTTATACAGATTTTTTTAACGATTCTTTTCAGGTGCCCTGCAGGTCTGCATTGGAACGAAAACAATTGCGACTGGCCAAACAAAGCTAACTGCTCAGTGCGTGCGGATCAAACCACTCAAACGCCTTTAGCCGAACGCCCCAAGCCTACCAACGACGGCTCGAAACCCAGTTCAACTAAAAAACCACTGAGCTCGCCTAACAAAAACCCCATATCGCGCCCCAAGCCGACGGTATCCCCTTTGACACAGAATAGCGACGAGATTTTTAAAGTTGTCTGTTACTTTACCAACTGGGCGTGGTACCGACCAGGCCAGGGAAAGTACGTGCCCGAGGACATCGACGCCAACTTATGCACCCACATTGTCTATGCGTTCGCAGTACTCGACAGTCACTCATTGACCATCAAGACGCACGACTCATGGGCTGACATTGATAATCAGTTTTACAAGCGGGTGGTGGAGTACAAGAAAAAAGGTCTTCGCGTTACGGTAGCTATCGGCGGTTGGAATGACTCGTTGGGCAGCAAATATGCGAGGCTTGTACTTGACCCACAGGCCCGGGTACGCTTCGTAATGAGCGTGTTGAGCTTCGTGGAAAAGTATGGCTTTGAGGGCTTGGACTTGGACTGGGAGTACCCAGTGTGCTGGCAGGTCGACTGTTCCAAAGGCGCTGAATTAGAAAAACAGGGATTCGCGGCCTTAGTAAAAGAATTATCGAAAGCCTTCAAGCCGAAGGGACTATTGCTATCAGCGGCGGTTTCGCCCAGTAAGACTGTGGTCGATGCTGGGTACGATGTACCAACGTTATCGCGTTACTTTGACTGGATTTCCGTGATGACATATGACTTTCACGGTCATTGGGATAAGCAAACCGGACACGTAGCCCCGCTCTATTACATCGAGGCCGACGAAAATCCATATTTCAATGGCAACTTTAGCATCCATTATTGGCTGGACCAGGGTACTCCCGCAAACAAGCTTGTAATGGGAATGCCCCTCTACGGGCAGACCTTCACTCTAGCTAACCAGAAGAACAGAGCTCTAAGTGACAGATCTATTGGGCCTGGGCAAGCGGGCACATATACCCGCGCAGGTGGATTTCTCGCATACTATGAGATCTGCGAACAGTTTGGAAATGGAGGTTGGACCGTGGTTAGAGACGATTATGGTCGCATCGGACCCTACGCCTACAGAGGCAACCAGTGGGTCTCCTATGACGACGTCGCGGACATCCGGCGAAAGGCGCAGTTTGTGAGACGTCTGAAATTGGGCGGTGGTATGATATGGGCACTCGATCTAGACGACTTCCGCGGCCGTTGCGGTTGTGGCAAACATCCACTGTTACGAACCCTCAACCAGGAGCTGCGCGATATACCAGGTCAAAGGGCCAACGACTGCACTTGATAACTTCCATAATGACTAAGCTCGCCATTTATTCTCAATAAGGTTTATCACATTTATTTGTATACATAGCTTGCACCTGTATGCCGATTAAACTTATTTTTTAAAACAATTAATTCCGACGCTAGTCATTTCAGTTACATACATACATATATACATGTCGGAGAGTATGTGTTACGTGTTATATTTGAATTGTGCGCCGAAATAGGCTATGGGTTGCCATTGACAGTTCGGGAAAAGTGGGATACAGTTTGTGAACCTGTATCGAGTGTGGCAGGAAGTGCTGACTTCCATCTCTTTGGAAAACTACGGAGACTCGCTGGACAGTGCAACCAGATATACTTTGTCACAAATACGACCGAGGAAGCAACGAACGACTCCTTACAGACTCGGGAGGAACAGTTTATCCGACATATATACATATTAATCAAAGTCGTGTTTTTTACTTATTTTTTCAATATAGTAAATATGATGTTCCGGTAAGTGGTGAGGTAAGAAAAGTTAACAGATAACATACAGCTGTAAAAGTCAGAGATATTGATTTATTTTGTAATGCATACAAAAACATGCATTTTCCTTTTTATTTTCCAATCGTTCACAAAAACACCCAACCACGCACTCAATAAGTTTTACGAACGATTTTTTGACAGCTTCAATACCTATTTTCCCGCAGACCTTCTAGACGTATACTTCAATATCTTAAAAGCTACGAAAAAGCTTCTTTTATATACATATATATATATATATAAGTTAACACCTTAATTAATGCAAAATCCATACACGCGCGCTGAGCTCGCAACTTTTAGCTAGCTATAGGCCCAATAGAGTTCTCACAAATATGGGCACGTGCACTGAGCTTGCATCTTTTGACCAGCGATCGTGGGAATGCAGAACAGCCAAATTCCCAAGTTGAGTGATCTCAACCAAGTGCATCCAACAAAAGCAATATTGCACTTGCATCGGTCAATTATAATTAAGATCGGCTAACAGCGACGGCGACATCGGTAAGACCCAGACCTGCGACCAATGATAATGAAATACGTCAACAGAACAAAGAAGTCTGCATAAAATGGTAACAACAGCGACCAGAGCAGCAACCAATGATAACGAAGAGCGTCAGCAGAATTGGCAGCAGAGACAGAGGCGGTTGCAGAGATGGAACGACGCATAGCTTTAATCAATGATTGTTAACTTTAAGTAAAATCTGTTCTAATCAAGACTCAATAAAGAGAATTTGTAATTTTTTTAAAATAAAATTCAAAACCTATCTTTAACTTATATATTAAATATTGAAGGGGGTCTAAATAATATAAAAATAAAATAATTATAAATGATATAAGTCTTTATTGAATATTCATCTAAAAAATTTTGGCCCAAAGCGTGCCTAATATGCTCAGTGCTATCGTTTGTAGTTTCTAACCAAGTTGCTTGCTCCTTTTGCAGATAATTCCCCACGTCTCCCTGCTAGTTAATAGGAACAGAGCAGTTAAGGACTATCTAAAAATTGTCCAGGATGCAGCTGCAGGCAATTATTGGCTTGACGGAAAGAAGTATCTTTCTTTCGGAGATCTGGAGCCCGTTAAACTAGGATGTTAAACCCAGTTTCCACTGTTGTGTCCGACTTATCGAGTGGCGGATGGGCTTATCGAAAGGCGTGGAAGTAGGTGGGAGTAGTTCCGATAGATCGGTAGAGAACTAGGATATAAGCTAATCGATCGGTAGGAACGGGGCTGCCAACCGAAACCAAAGTGGGACTTTCGCAACACTGCGAAATAAGTTCGATCGAGCTTGCGTTTCTTGCGGTGTTTCGGACGAAAAGCATTGGAGATTTGAGATTTGTTTCGTATAGATATGTAAATTTATTAAATTAAGAGGTCGGATGAACAGCGAATTTGTCGTCGACAACCGGCGGCTTCTCCCGTCTTCTCGGACGGTCGAAGATAACTAGATGGGGGTGGACGACAGGCCCACTGCTGGCTGCTGGCCTGCTGGCCTGCTGGACGAAGAGTTCCCAAAGATAAATTAGGAAGTTTACGTTGGAAGGGTGACTTCTTTAACTGCTGGCCTAGGGACTTAGACAGTTTATCAGTAATAAGGTATTAACGACAGATTGCCGGAGCTAAGTTTATATGAGCAGTTGCTCTTTATTCTTTGAATATCAAATCAGAACTGAACTTAAAGCTAACAAAAAATGAATATCATAGCGGCCACTCCAATGGCCAGTGCTTGCCGGCTATGCACGAGCATCCGGCCAGACGCTGTGTCAGCAGTTTGGCCGGAGCGGGCTTTTGGACGATCGGTCATTGCCGTCGCCCGGCTGAGTTAGCTAACTACTCCCCCCTCAGGAATAAGCCCGCCCTCGGCCGACCCTATTTGGGCATTCACTTCTATTACTTATCTGGGCCGCAGATCTCCTGACCTGTATGACTCGCCGATAGGTTAAGCCGACGCAGATCAACGCGCAGCATATTGCAACTCCTGCAACTAGTACTATCTGGTGTGAACGATCGTCGTTGATATCCTCCCCGAATCTCTGGATGTGTTCCAGATTACGCTCACTCAAGCGGTGAAGGTATGGAAGACTGAGTATGTTGTGCTCCATAGTAATGTTCAGATTACGCTCACTCAAGCGGTGAAGGTATGGAAGACTGAGTATGTTATGCTCCATAGTAATGTTCAGGGAGGGCGAGCTTGCTACTCCTGCGGCCCTTATCTGGGCCATGTTGATATAACGGGTTTCATTAACCGTGGCACTCTCAGGTGATGAGGTGCGTGCCTCGTATGTGGATGTAAGTGTCATTATCCACGCTCACACGTGCCCGACGATCGTTTACAATTATGATGGGATGTAGATCGCTGTGTTGGATGTCACAATGCGCTATGCCTCCAGCGTGGAGCTCCTGGGCGCACGACCTTCTTAGAGCCAGTTGGCAAAATGTAGCTCCAGGTGTTGCGGAGCAATTATTGACCGTGTGGATTTCTCCATTACAATCTGCTATTATATTGTCCTCCAGCCTGAGCATCGTGTTATGATGTGACACGGGAAAAATGGTGATTTTAATACATGACGACTTGATAATAGGAAATTTAATAATAAAATACAACATGTTAGCGGACTGTAATACTTTTACGAACGCAACGGACAATAAGTCTTTGATGGGGGTATCTGTGGGCTCTTCTATCCACATATCCTTCCAGGTCTGCATGATCTAGTATGCTAGGGCTAACGATGTTGACTTTAGAGCTATTGCTAGTAATAAATTTTGCAGCTCCATACTAATCATCCTATTTCGGGATAATAACATCTCATATAGATGCCCCGAGTCAATTTGGGCTCCTTTAGCCCACCTCAGAAGTTGATTGACAGTGGTAGTAATTTTATTTATTTGGTCTTGTACTTCTATTGATGTTTATCTGCCTGTTGTTTGCATTAATTAACTGGAATTCATTAAGTTTAATTTTTTCAAAATCCTCTGCATCTCGCGTTCCCGCCACTACCATTAACGCCGTTTCTAGGAAATCTAAACTCCTGGATGCTCAACGAGTCGAGCAAGTCACGCAGGTGATCGACATCGACACTCAAAAGTTTCTGAATGTGTGACTGGGGAAACATGCTAATCATGCCACCCGTTTCTTCCACCACGCGCCTATACTTCGAGAGATTCGCCGAGTGTGTAACGAACGCGAATTCTTCTGATACTAGTCCGTGAGTAGTCCGTGACGTACCCCGATGTTACGGTAAACAGGAATAGCAGGGATATGGATGTAAACCTGTAATTTTGGATGTATTCTAGTGTTTATTTAAAACAGGGTAGCCCACCACCAAATCATTAAGAATAAAGCATGATAAAACATAATAATAACATAAACTTATACCAAGTGGCTAGGGGTGAGAAAATAGTGAAAAAAACCTAAGCCAAGTGGCTAGGTGTGAAGAATAGTGAAAATAATAAAAAATTACCAGACGAATAACAATATGGTTGTGCTTCGCCTACCTAAGGTTGTCCTTGTGGACTACCTCCCCTTAATGAGGACTTTGGTCCTCTGGTCCTCTGCCATCTTAAGCTCCACTAGAGTGCTGTGGAAACGTTCCACTTGTCCGTTTGAGACGCTGTGGAGGGGCGGAGCATTCGAGATGCTAACGCCGAAGTGGTTTTCCAGCATGGTTAAAATAGTGTGCGAGTTCAATGACAGCTCATTGTCGCAATAGATAATCTTAGCTTTGGGGAAAACGTTTAAGAGCTGTAATAGGGCCGGTTTGAGATCCTCAATGGTTCTAGAGGGAATTGGCTTGACCATGGCAAACTTTGAAAATTTGTCAATGCACGTAAGGAAGTATTTCTTATCTGTGGAAAAAATGTCTATATGCTGCGTTTAGACAGCCTGCTTCTTTCATAGTTATCTGGGTTTGAAAGCAATTCAAAGGCTTTTCCGTAGTTTCAATGGTGTAGGTCAGTGACAGCTCACTGTGAATTGTGGCCGCGCTAGAAAAAGCTTCTTCCTCTTCCACAAAGTTAAGTTGTTGTCTTGAGAGGGCATCCGCAACAATGTTATCTTTGCCGGGCTTGTAAAAAATTTTAGCGCCGGACTCGTCGATGCGGGCTTTCCACCTTTTGATTTTCGCATTCGGATTGGATTCCGACACTGCGAAGGTCAACGGTTGGTGATCAGTGAAGATATTTTTAAATCTTTAACTGCATATAAGTAATGGCGCAATTTGGCCAGTGCCCAAACTATGGCTAACAGCTCCTTTTCATTGGTAGCGTAGATAGCTTCCCTGTCCTTTAAAGTTCTCGAGATCATAGTTATGGGTCGCCCCTCTTGTGATAGCACTGCGCCAATGCCGTGCCCTGAGGCATCTGTCGTTAGATCAAATGCCTTTTTAAAATCGGGGTATCTAAGGATGACATCCTCAGAAGCCAGGATGTTACGCAGCTTTTGGAAAGCCAGCCGTTGCGGCGTGCTGAACTGCACCTGGATGTTTTTGGATCTGTGTCTACTGACACTTCCATTTTCCCCTTTCAGAATGTCTGAAATGTCTGATGTCTGATGCTTAATAAAGCATCTATAATAGCTGGCCAAGCCCAGGAATGATCTGACCTCGAATATAATCCTAGGCTCCGGGAATTCTTGAATGGATTTGATTTTTATTGGGTCTATAGTAGCCCCGTTATTGGTGACTATGAACCCCAAAAAGCTAACGCTTTTCTTGAAAAAAACGTGATTTTTGCGTTGATACCCTTGTATTGGCATCGTGCAGGCTCTTAAGAACAATATTTGATTTGATATATAAAAGTCTTCATGTCCCTTCGTTTCTACCAATGTTCTGATTACGCTGGCCCACTCGTCTGCTTTTTGAGCTTCTTTGAGCCGATGCATCACGCTTTCGGTCAGAACGAAACAAGCATCTCGACTAAGTGCGTCGACGTGTCGCATTTTAGTACCTGATCGAGGTTCTATCTCATAGTCATAGTCTTGCAAGTACATGGCCCATCTAGCAACTCGCAACCGAACTTCTTTCTTCTTCATCGTCATGGCGAACGCATTACAATCAATGATGATTTTGAATTTGGTTCCCAAGACATATACCCGCCATTTAGTTAGGGCTCCTATGACTGCTAAAACCTCTAACTCGTATGAGTGATACTTCTCCTCACATGGCTTTGTTTTTCGGCTCATATACATGACTGGATGTAACTGACCATCTTCTGGATCCTTTTGTAGAAGGACCGCTCCGAAACCACACTTTGACGCATGCGTGTTAATCTCTGTTGCCAATTTAGGATTATATAACTTCAACACTGGTTTATTGATAAGAGCTGCTTTTAATTGCTCAAAAGCTAACTGGTGCAATTCTCTGAATTCAAATTTCACATCCTTCCTCAACAAATCTGACAACGGTTTGGCTATAACAGCATATCCCTCAACAAACTTCCTGAAATATGAGGTCAAGCCAAGGAATCGTTGGATACCTTTCCGATCTGACGGAATTGGAAATTTTGCCACAGCCTGCGTTTTCTCAGCACTGGGTCTGATTGTATTGTTTTCTATAATGTACCCCAGAAAATCAACTTTACTCTGCAAAATTTGACACTTGGACCAGTTTATTTTCAACCCATTCAGCTCTGCAATTTTCAGCACTCTCTTAAGCTTCTGTACACCTTCATCTACATCTGTACTTGGAATGATAATATCGTCCATGTAGACGACTACGTCACCGTTTCTGATCAGATCCCTGAGAACAGCCATTATAAATCTGGTAAACACTGCTGGCGAGTTTGAAATACCAAAAGGCACAAACAAAAACTCATATTGCCCGTTTTGCGTTACAAATGAGGTGTACTTTTGTGATTCAACCTCTACTGGTACATGGAAATAACCATTTGTCAAATCCAATGTGGTGAATATCATCGACCCCTGCAGCTTCTCGATAACACTATCCATTTGCACCATGGGAAAATTGTCCCGAACTATTTTCTCATTTAATTTGCGATAATCGCAACACAGCCGTTTTTGTCCGTTCTTTTTAGCCACAAGAACGATTGGCGAAGCATACTCCTAAGTACTCGGTTTGATGATCTTTTGTTCCAGCCACTCTTTAACCTGTTCGTCTACCACTTTTTGCTCACTGTAAGCAATGCGTCTAGCATGCTGGTACACTGGCAACTCATCGGTTAACACAATCTTCATTTCGACTGGACAGTAAGCATTCCTTTTTGGTTTGTAGCCATCCAGGATACTTTTGACTAAAACTCTTTGCTTGAAGGGCAAGTGTGACAATTCTATATCCCCTTTTTCAGTTTTCTCTGAGCTCAGCATACTCAAGTTCTGAAATTCGCTCAGTAACTCCATGCATGAACTTTGGCCATTACTACCACTTTGTTCTTGTAACTTGCGTCCTGTGCCCACGCAACAACTTGACCTACGAACGAACTCTGTCCCATCTTTGGTAACTTTCATGTCCACACTCTCTAGAAGAGTTCTGCCTAAAATGGCATCAAATGCCATCTCTTCGTCTGAGATAACATGAAACTCGACAATAAGACTCATACCATCGATCTGTACAGGAATCAAAAAGCTTCCAAATGTCACGATTTGACTTTCGCCAATTCCTGTCAGACATTTCTCACTGCCTGTCAAATTCTCCACTCCGAGTTTCAAAAAAACATTTCGACGCATAAAGACATAAAGACGCATAAGACATAAGTCTTCTCCAGTATCTACCAAACCCTTGAAGCAAACTTTTCCATAGGAAACGTATTCAATTCAAGCCCTGAAGAAGTAAACGAGCTTGTTGGCTTCATTTTGTTCTCCACCTGTACCAGATTGGTTGCTGTCTCCTGCTTGACTTCTAGCACAGCCCTGCACTGAGCCGCCCTATGTCCTGGCTGGTTGCATTTAAAACACTTATTGTTCCTCTTTGGGCAATCTCTTTTTATGTGAGACTCATCACCGCGGTTAAAACATTTCCTAACTTTCTCAGCTGTCTTCACTAGATCTTTCTCACCTTTGTTGAAGTGAGAGTCATACTTGACGTATTGCTTTACCGAGCCTCGCATTCTCTGGTAAGCCTCAATCTGCACCTTCAACTGCCTCATGTTCCTAGCCTGATACAATAAAGCCTTGTTTGCCTTAGAGTCTGGGACACCATCTACAAAGTATTCAATCAAGCTTTCATCATCAAGATCAATTGGCTTCGCCAATTCCATTAGCGCGTACAGGTACTCGTGCAACGTTTCGGTTTTCTTTTGCTGCCTTTTGCCAAGTCTACGATGAACCTCTGCTGATGACAATTTCACACCAAACTCTCTGATCAAAGCTCGCTTCAGTAAACTCCAATCCCGAATATCCCGCTGACTACGTATGAACAACTTCGCTGCTCCGCTGAGTAATTGTTTTGCATATATAAACACCTGCAACTGACTCCATTCAACCGTGAGTGCACACTCTTCAAGTTCCTCAATCCACTGATTAATGTCTGGTGAACTAGTTCCCAAAAATTGTGAGACACTCCCCTCTACATCTTTTAGTGTAAACCTCGATCTTCCCGAATTAGAACTCTCAGCTTGTCGATTTTGGCCTCTGGGCCCTTCATTTTCCCTTGAACGTGAATTATTTAAAGGTAAGCTTGCAAATGACCCTTCATCATCATCCTCATCATCCTCATCTTCGATCTGTCCTCCATTGTTTTCATCATCTAGATGGCCATAGTGAGCAAGTAGCCTGTTTTATAATTCAACTTTCTTTCCACTTCTGCTTAACCCTAGCTCTGTTAATTTGTTGCGCAAATCTGCTACGAGCAGTGCCAAAATCTCTTCCGTGTTCATTGTA
>VNJO01005799.1:0-11261 GCA_008042535.1 Drosophila tani | reverse complement strand
AAACTTGCTAGTGCAAGACATTTTAAAAATGGACTTCCTTGCCCCTCTGCTAAGCAAGTGCAAGACGATTGTATCTTTTATGAAACGGAGCGCTACTGCGATGGCCAAGTTTAAGCTCGCACAAGATGTAGAACCTACTCTCTCACTTGTTCAGGAAGTTCCAACAAGATGGAATAGTGCCTTTGAAATGATGGAGAGGATCCTGTTTACGAAAGAGGCGTTCTCAAAGCCGTTGTTAGCGATTCAAAGGGCTCCTGCTCCCTTTTGTGCAGATGAGATTAACATTTTGAAGGAAATATGTGCACTGTTACGTCCCTTCGATCAAGCAACCAAAACCATTTCGGGTGGAGATTATCCAACTATATCATTAGTTATTCCGATGATTTGCGAGATTCAACGCAAATTATTAGAACAACAAAATGAAATAGTGACCGTCGAAGCGAAATTCGCACTTGAAGCCTTAAGCTCTCGGCTCCCGGACAGATTCGGGCACTATGAAACGCTAATGGTGGCCGGAATCGCTACAATCATTGATCCTAGATTAAAAAAAGACGGATTCCATGATGATAACAATGCTGAAGGAGCCGTAAGAGCACTCGAGCAGAAGCTTTGTAGTTTGGCTACACAATTCCAAAAAGAAACACCGTCAATGGAGCCTACACCACCAATTGAATCAGACCCAGGCCCTTCCAATAAGGTTTTTTCGTTTTTAGAGAAAAAATTAAAGGGTAAACAAAACTCTATTGAAACAGACGCAAGGATCCTGCTGAGGCAGCACTTAGAGCTTCAAAATGAGCCTGAGGGTTGTGACCCCCTAAAGTTTTGGAAGGTAAAAAATGTACAATTTATTGTTATAATTTCTTATACTAAAATATTTTTATTTAGGAGAGTGCAGACAACTGCGGCGTCCTTAAGGAGGTGGCAAGCAAGTAACTTTGCATACCGGCAACGTCTTGCGAGTCCGAAAGATCCTTCAGCAAGGCTGGGCAGATAATTTCAGATCGTCGCTCAAGACTCAAGACTTCAGTCGTCGATAAACTTATGTTTATTAATAAGAACCAAAGAATATTCAGTTAAACTGATAAATAAGTTTTTTTTTATTTTGATCTCATTGAAGTTGTGTTATTTTGCTTATACGAATAAAGCTATTGTTTTTTTGTTATAAAACCTTTTAATTTAAGACTACTTAAAATTTTTAATTTTTTTTAGAGCATTTTTTTTTTGTTTTTTTTTAAACATCGATGTTTTATCGATGTTTTATCGATGTTTTTATGAAAACATCGGAAAACTTCGATGTTTTTTCCCATCGATGTTTTTTGTTTAAACATCGAAAAACATCGATGTTCGCAAACATCGATGTTTCTCCACCTCTAATGTAAATGCCTTTATGTTTGTATGTATGTATGTAACTTCGTGCAGAATAGCGCAAAGTTTGTTAAATAAGTAATAACAAACTAATTACGGTCGTGTAGTTATTACTTATTTGCTAAAAGTTGGAGTTGAATTGATTATGTAAATTTGGATGTATGTTTGGATTTGGATTTTTATGTAAAATATTTAAATATATTTGTTGGTATGTTTATTGTGTATATATATATCTGTGTCAAATAAATATATTGCAGTGTAGGTTATACGAATATGTAGACGTTCCACGTGCAAGCAAAGCTGTCAACAATTAAGTGAACATTCAAAATGGCCGAGCTTGTCGGCATAAGTGAGAGACATGAGTACCACCTAGAGGTCTGCATGGCTTCACTCACAACGTACGCCAAATTGAATGGACTCGAATTGAATTGAATTGAGTAAGTTCGATGCTCACAACGACACGATTAAGCATCAACATGAGTGCGTTATGCCTCATTCCATACGGCACTCAGTAAAATAAGTGAGAATAAATAAAGCCTAAAACAAAATGAACAATTTGGCAAACCCGATGACACTCGAGTTACTAGAGTTGTAGTATTGTAGGGATGCAAAAGTATCGATGCTTGAAAATATCGATATATCGCTAAAACATCGAATTTTTTAAAATTATTAAAGATTTCCAATTAATTGCTCCAAATATTAATTAAATATTTCTTTGCTAAACTTATATTTATTTAACTATTAGTGAAAATATCGATATTGGAAAAAAACCATCGATGTATCGCCGTTTTTTAAAAAATCAATACTATCGATAGGGAGATCGATGTTTTTGCATTCCTATAGTATTGTGCTTTCATTTCGTTCAAGTCGAAAACCAAACATCAACAAGCCAGTTTGGCATTCGAATGCACTCAAAACACAAACTCTTATTCTCAGGCATTCCCACTGATTCAATTCGTCTTTTTTCGTTTGAATGTTGTGCAACCGAGTCTTACCCGAGCGAACTCACATACTCAAACATGTTCGGCTTCGCACTCAACTTCACTCAATGCATTTTGGGCATTGTTCATTCGAACATGTTTTTTTTGCTATTCATGCAGACCTCTAGTACCAACATAACTCCACCAAAAAAATCGAAATTCGAATATACGAAACCCGCGAAAATTCAAAATTCGCGATACTTATTGAACACACCTCGTATGTTTGTTGGGTAGATATATTTTTATGTAAATTGTTTGTTGGTATGTATATATATGTGTGAAATAAATATATTGCAGTGTAGGTAAGTATGTTTGCGGCAGTGTAGGTATATATGTTTGTTGGGTAAATATATATTTATGTCAATTTGCTGGTAAAATTGTAGTGTGTGTTAATGTAAATAAATGTAAGAAGTTTTGTGTATGTGCGAAATTTGGCGAATATAAAACTTACAGTTTAGTTAAAACTTTAGGAACTTTTATTGTATGTGTGTGTATATTGATCAAATGCATAGTTCACTATATATATGGCGTTCTTTGGCTGCTGGTAAATTAGGACTAATTCCTTGAATCTAATCGCGACATAGTTACTGTAGGGTTTTTCGTGTTTGGAGAGTTACGATATTAAAAGCAAAGGGCAGAGGGAAAGCGAAAGAAAGAACTGCCTCCCAGCACTAAGCGCCCTTCTTGCGCGAACAAGGAGGATCAAAGTTCAATCCACCCTGGAAGGAATCGACAAGAAAGTCGAAGACCTTACGAACATCCTAAACAACGCGTACAAGGAGTCATGCAGACTTACATACTCCAAGAAGACATACCCACCATGGTAGAGCAAAGGCTAACCGAGCTCAGGAGAAAGGTGAGTAAAACCTTTAACACAAGCTACGGTACGAAAGACTGGCATCCGTATAAGACACAACAAGCTGAATACAAAAGAGCGATATACTCAGCCAAGAAGGAGTTTTGGAGCAAATACTGCGAATCACTTGAATGAATTAAAGACACGGCTATAATACGACTATAAGATACTAGCAAAAGGACAGACAGAAAAAGAGAGAAACCTTTCAGTACAAGAAATCCAGAAGAATAACAGCCGAACTGAGTGGCACTCATCACACAAGATTTGTGAAGAGGAGCACACCTGAGTGGGGAGTTCTGTCTCCACTGCTCTGGCTGATAAATATGGACGATACTTCTACACCGATGTTCGTGAGAAAATTCCAACCCAAAACCAGCGCGTCGATTATTCCTAGGAGTATTAGCAATTGGGTTGTTACCATTTCAGTTCCGAGTCTGATCCTCGCATTTTCCCACCACAATTTTTCCTCTGGTGGTCGCCACGCTGAATTATTTTGGTAAGTAATTTAGGGCGCGTTAGTAAGTATTTATTTTGCCGTTTTTTCTTTAGTACCTGGTCTTAACCGTTCATCTCGATTTCAGGTTTTACTCCCCCCATACATGCCCCTGGCTTCTGGGCTGACGCCCCTGGACCCCGGCCATCCCGATCTTCTCTGCACGCCGCGTCGCCGCGCCTCCTCAGCCCCGCGCCCGTCAGCGGCTCTCAAGCCCTTCTCGGTCATTGACCCCGCTGTTTGGCTGCCGGAAAAACATGACATACTTAAATACGGAGCACTGGTATAATGACAAGCGGTAACTAAGTCCTACAACATAAAGAACTGACACGTATACGAAGAGCGGCATGCGCAGGAGCCAGCGGAGCATTAAGATCATGCTCTGCGGCAGTTCTAAATGGAATTCTAATCATAATCCCGATAGAACACTTCATCAGAATTACAGCAGCACAAAGTGCGGTAAGACCAAAGGGAAGCCATAGCTGGAAGGATTACTACACGGGGCACTGTAAGATTCTAAAAGGGTTGAACTGTCGGATAAGGGAGGACACAGACTATATGATAACCGAACTGGGATGCGGAAATACATATACAACAATACAACAATACGAACCAGATGAGGTGTCACTCTACACCGTCTGCTTAAAGATGAGCTGCGGGGTAGGGGCCGGAATTTTCGCCGAAAACTGGGGAGTGGAAAAGTCTTTGCATCCCCCAGAGCCAGCGACAGTGTTCCAGGCAGAGATTCTCGCAATACTGAAAGCAGTCGAACTTTCAATAAAGCGAGATCTCAGGAATACCAAGGTAAGGATATACTCAGATAGCCAAGCTGCTATCAAATCTTGCGCTGTAGCAAAGACATCTTCGACACTATTGGCCAAATGCAAAGAGTCACTAAATAAACTAGCAGAACACGACTGGATAAAAAGAGCTTGAGTACCCGGGCGCAATGAAATACAAGGAAAAGAAAATGCCGACGAAGCACCGAATGTGTCACTGCCTAGCACTCAACCGGATCAGGGCGGGCCTCCTCGGAGCACACCAACTCGAGTCTCTTGGGTGAGTGGAAAATCAGACGGTAAAAATTTTGTCTGTTACGCATGTCAGCGGATGGCTGCATGCGCAGGACCAATGTCCAGAACAAACTTGATCACTGATAACTGATCACTTATAAGTGATCATGTTGTTAAGGTAAACGAACCATTTTTATAGCAACAAATAGGTCCAATTTGGTTTGTCAAAAATTGTAATTTTGGCTTTATATATACGGTTATATACTATATAAGCTATAGTAATATTCGACAAAAAAACAAATACAATACCCAAATAAATAGGATTGTGTAGACGCTGTGTGAAAATTTGAGTTAAATCGGATGATAAACATGAAAGTTATTAAACAATAAAGTTTCTGTGTATGTTTCTTCTTCTTCTGTGTTGACAACATGTCACATGCGTGTTGCTCAACATATTCCTAGCAACATTTGTCTGTTCTGTGGGTTGTTAAACATGTTCCTAGCAACATTTGTCTTCTTTGGGTGTTGCTCAACATGTTCTTTATTTGTCAACATTTTCAATTTTCCATGTCCATGAGTTATCAAAAAAAAAAAAACCTCTTAACGAGGTGAGATAAAAGAGACGATGGCACCTTCAACTTTTTTAAAGTTTCTAATCTCAATTTTTGTGACGACTAAAAGTACCGTTAACAAAAATAAATTACAAATAATTCAACTAATTTCTACTTCGACACGCTGGTCCTTAGTTTCAAGGTTAAGTATTTAACAGTTTAGTGCCGTAACGATTCTTAATTATTATATTTAGATAAATTATGTCAATGCAGAGTAATTATCATTTAAAAATACACATAAATTCCACAGTGATATAGCAAGTTTATTTAGCTTTAGTCGTTTTAAAGTTATGGGCGCGGAAAATCTAACCGTTTTAGCTGTTTTTCCGCCAAACTAGCGGAAAAACCAAAAAGAGGTAGAACAAAAGTTGTTCAGCTCGAGCTGTTTAATAAAATAAAAGTGTTCCAGGAAGTTCCAGGACTCTAAAACAGGGGTCGGCACGGCCCTATCCCGCGGGATAGGAAATTTCTCAGTCGGCGTCGCTGCCTCTCATGCACAGTATAAACGTTCGTGTGACGTCGACACAGGTCTTCGGCTTCGCTCTAGTGCTGCCGCATTGTCATGTTCTAGCTAAATCTAGCCGTTTTTAGCGTGAAATAACTGTTTTTTAAGTTATAGCAAGATATTATGCATATAAAAAAAAAATTTGCTTTTTTTTTTGTCATATCTTGTTACTTATGAAAGAGACGAAGTCTCTCTGTCTCATTTTTCACATACACAAATGCAGTGTTGGCATGTCAATGTAATGGTGCGGACCCCTGCTCTAAAACAAAGAAATCGATAGACAGACAGACACACAGACAAACAACAGGACAAACGTATCGGATCGGGATGATTGATCATTCGACCCGTATTTCAAATTTGTGGATTTTTGCTTCACCGGCCCTAACAGCTCCAATTTTCAATTTCGCACTTTCACTCACATTTCTTCTGTATGTAGTTTCAATACCTTTCGTTTACAATACCTTTCGATCAAGATATAAATGGTTCTGATCGGACTATCGTAGCAGATTTTCAATTTTATGGCTCTATATAGTAGTCTCCTTGCGCACCACAGTCTCGGTGGTCCACAGTGATTAAATTTTACCCACAATGCTTGGATACCGGATATCTCACAGTCGGTCACACTCAACTGTAGCTTTCCCACTTGTTTTTTAAGAATTCACAGTCATTATGAGCCCAAAAAAAGAGTCAGAAAAGAGCGTATTTTCTTTGTGTGTTTGTTGATATATTTTTGTTGTATTTAATTTTATGTTTGCTTATATTGTTCAGGGCTCCACAATCAGCGCAATCGCTTTGAACTTTTATAAGGTGGTGTTTGAGGCCTCATGCACGCCTTACCACACCTTAATTGGGTAATATCTTGGCTTATTCTCTGTTGCTCTCCACGGAGAGGGGGGAAACAAGGGATATTTATTTTTGCAACCTGAACTTCGGGTGCCTTTGCTGGTTTTAAAATCTTGAACCTCTCAAGGTGGAAATTTGCAGAGTGCCTAGAAGGACCAAATGAATAGAACGACTAAAATTACAGTCATTTGCTGATTTAATATTTCAAACAGAACATAAAACGCTATTTCTAGTCTTATCGCTAGACCAACGGAGTGACCTGGTTATTCCTAGCATGGGAACAATTCTTAAGTGCGATAGGGGAAAAACAACCCGATCGCACTTCTGTTTATGGATATCTAAGCATATCGCGGGGGTTCAGATTACATAGTTCTTAATTGCATAGTAAAGCGGTCCCAAATAGGAAGACATTTACATTGTGAGTTTTTGTAAGAAACTGATTTTATTTAAAACGGTCTCCCTCTTATATAGGAGATTGGACTCTAATTTTACTCTTATCTATGGCCTACGCAGAGACCGCACATCTTCTTGTCCGAACAGGGTGAACCTTATCCATGGTCCCCCGTCGAGGGTGCGGTGTTAGTTCAAGTGTCGTGCACTTGAGATTACATGTTCACCCATGCACCTCTCACAGTTATTAGATTACATATTTAAATTTACGGCTCTCGGTTCATATACAGATATATGAACAGAACCCAAAAATAATTATTTCTAATATATATAAATATTTCGTCTGAACAACATAGATATGTGAAGGCCCAAATGGTCGTTTAGAGATACACGCGCATGCGTAGCAGATTACAATTGCTTAGATTTGTATAAGATAAATACATATATATAGTATAACGTTTTTTATGATTTTCGGCGGCGGAATTAGGCGTGGCCAAATTCTTAAACAAACTTGATCTGCGTGCAACGAATTAGAATGCTGTTACAAAACTTGGTGACTCTATATTATCTCTAAGATCTCCAACACGGAGAGACGGACAGACGGACATGGCTGAAACGACTCGGCTGGTGATGCTGATCAAGAATATATATACTTTATGGGGTAGCAGATTTCTTCTTCTGCCTGTTACATACAATATCGGTAGGTACTAACTTATAATATCCTTGTACCCTATGGATACCGGGTATAAAACGGCGACCACATACATCGGCAGCAACCAGACGAAGACCGCAGATAAGATATAGGCATTTTCCGCAAAAGGTTAACCATGCCCGAAAACTAAAATGCTCATTATCATCGAATTTGTGTATATATATATATAAAAAAACTTTAAATCCCAATCACAATGTTCATAATACAATGGTTACATAGTATATCTTTGTGTTTTCATGTGAAAATCGGCCAAAAAACTAAAAAAATTCTAATTGTTTGGTATTTTTAAAGGCATTTTTATATTTAATTTTTCGCATTAAAAACAAACGAAATGTTGGCACTTTTCTACTAAATCTTCTCATCGATATCTATTAAGTTCATAATAAGTTGTTTTTCAAGAAAATATGAAGTAATTCATACGAAAAAGTGAGGTAAAACACATGAAGGAGAAAGTTTGTACACGCGATGTGTGTTCGCGAGATTGCCTTTTCAATTCTTGAAAAAAAAACTACTTTGTTAAATTTAAAAAAATTGGGTTTTAAATTAAAGCTACATTATCCCTTTTTAAAACTACATTTTTATACTTGACTATTTCCATCAAATTCGCTGAGTTTTGCATTTCTTTACATGCAGCCGATAAGCAATTCCGTTTTTTGTATCTTCACAATGGCATGTTTTTTGCCCATTAAAAAAACCTGATATCCACCAAGGCTACTTTTTGCACCAAGCGTAGATCTAATACATAAAAATAAAAAATAAAAATACAAGAAAAATATTATTTGTAAGGTTAGTTTTATAGACAGAATGCTCGCGATGCTGGGAAATGCCCACACAGATAAGTTATTTGAATATAGTTTAAATATGTTGTCCGATCAAATCATAAATCTGCTTAAAAGGCAAGCGGTCATTAATAAAACCTTTAGACCAATAGCTGCAAAAGGTCTAAAAGAATATTTGTTACGTCGGTGGTGTCGTGGTGCCTCAATCCTTGGAGGACTGAGGAAGTGGCCGCCCGGATATCAGACACAATGTGTGCAGCTAAGCTCGCCGGATTTGGGGTGGGTTCTTTGGACACTACTATCCTCTCCAAACGTAATCAGAACAATTATTTACGTGCCTGAAAAATAGAAGAAATCGTTCGTCAGTCTGTCTAACTGTCCATATTGCCCCACAAGCGGATTTATGCTTGATCGTGAAAACAATCAGGCTATGTTTTGGCCGTTTCCCCTTCCCATTCGCGAACTCCGTGCGTCTTTGGATCGTCGCGGACCATGCGATCCCCTTTTGTTTAGGTCGTTCGTCATTTTCTTTACCCAGTCATCCATTTGTACCAATGTCCCTCTTTTGGGTTTCTACCAATGCATTTTTGTTGGATCAAGTTTATATTACAAGTTTATTATAAAGGTTGGTCAATTGGGTATTGGACATTAAAGTGTGTCAAAATGTGTGGTTGTTAAAGCAAGGGCTGTTCTAAATTGGTTTACGTGGTGTAATTAATATTTAAATGGGATAAAAATTAACATGAATATATTTAGATCTACGAGGTGTGTTCAAAAAGTATAGCGAATTTTGAATTTTCGCGGGTTACGTATATTCGAATTTCCATTTTTTTGGGGCGCTATGTTGGTACTCATGTCTCTCACTTATGCCGACACGCTCGGCCATTTTGAATGTTCATTTAATTTTTGACAGCTGCTTTGCTTTCACGTGTTTTGATCGTCTCCGATTTTTACCTATTAAAAAAAATGGATAAAAGAACCTGTATCAAATTTTGTTTTAAAAACGAAATTAAGTGCTCGGATGCACTTCGAATGTTGATTGAGGCATACAGAGAAGCTACCTTGGACCGAAGCAACGTTTATCGGTGGTACGACGAAGAGCGTGCCGGACGCCCAAGCACTTCAACAACAGACGAAATTATTGAAGTGGAAAAAATGGTATTGGCGAATCGTCGAATCACCGTTAGAGAAGTTGCTGAGGACCTAAACATATCGATTGGCTTGTGCCATTCAATTTTTATCAATGATTTGGGCATGAGACGGGTTGCCGCGAAATTCGTACCAAAATTGCTCAATTGTGACCAAAAACAGCATCGCATGAGCATTGCTAATGAGATGTTGGACTCTGTTGGTCATAACTGTTGACGAATCGTGGGTTTATGGTTATGACGTGGAAACCAAAACTCAATCACCTCAATGGAAGCTGCCGCACGAACCGAGACCGAAAAAAGCGCGCCAAGTTCGGTCGAATGTGAACGTTTTGCTGACAGTTTTCTTCGATTGCAGGGGCGTGGTGCATCATGACTTCTTGCCACATGGTAGAACGGTCAATAAGGAATATTACCTGCAAGTTATGCGCAATTTGCCCGAAGCAATCCGCCAGAAACGGCCGGATTTGTGGAAGAACAAATATTGGCTTTCGCACCACGATAACGCCCCTGCTCACATATCGGTGCTTGTGCTCGAATTTTTGGCCAAAAACAACACACTAATGATGCCGCAGCCACCGTATTCCCCAGATCTGGCCCCCGGTGACTTTTTCTTGTTCCCTAAACTGAAGAGGCCCATGAAAGGACGATGTTACGCTACGCTTGACGAAATAAAGACGGCATCGAAGGAGGAGCTGAACAAGATAAAGAAAAATTATATCATGAAGTGCTTCAAAGATTGGAAAAACCGTCGGCACAAGTGTACAATATCTCATGGGGGTTACTTTGAAGGGGACAAAATAAATATTCATGAATAAAAAAATAATTTTTGAAAAAAAATCAAAATTTGCGATTCTTTGGAACACACCTCGTATAGGGTCATTAATTTAAACAATATAAATGTTTATAACCTAGCGTAGTTAACATGGAATGTTAAATGTTGAATGTCGTGTATAAAAAGTAACTGAATTTGATTTTTGAGATAAATTAAAAAAATGACTACTACTAGACAAAAATTTATTTAAATATACAAATTTATTCATAAATGAGAAAATCTGTATTCGGTAAAATATTTTCTCCTAGTTAAGGTGTAGGTCTGCACATAAATATAGATATATATGCTTATAATTAGTAGTGGGAAATCTAGGTTCAGTAGAGCTTACCCTCATTAGAGGTCCAAGAACGAGAGATCTCCCGGTCGAATCCTGGGCTGTTGGATTAGTGATAACATTTACGCATATTTATGTGCATTGGTAAATGTAAAAACTAAGCAGCTCGGGTTGAAGAGTGTCCGCTGGTCATTCGACGCTGGTGTCGTCTTCACTTTGTTTCACTTTTGGATGGGTAGAGAGACGGGTGTACTCCCACATGAATGTATAATTTTTGGATGGAGTTAGTTTCTACTGCTAAGAATGGATTGGATTGGTGAATATTTTAAGTATCGTGGCTAAACACTTCACTAATGAGCACAGGCCTCAGAAGGCAGGTCGACACAATCAACAGTGTAAGTTTGCTTAGCTGGACTTTCGGTTGTGGCGTTATTTTCTCGGAATCCTCAAATTTCAG
>VNJO01005798.1:0-17615 GCA_008042535.1 Drosophila tani | reverse complement strand
GCCATGCTGGTCCCCAACATCGACTGGTTGAACTGCAGCTGATCCTGAGACTTGTCCAGCAATTCCACCATGAAGCTACCGGTGGCGCGCCATCCTCATTAGTTATATTTTTTGATTAAGTTTTAAAGTTTTGTTATCACTTAATTTATATTTAATTGTTGGCTAGACCCCAACAGCTTCTAATAACAAAATCCCTTCCGTTAGAGGAAATTTCTTTCATAGAAAAAATACTGATAAGGAAATCAAATCAATCAAAAATGTATTAAGTCCTTATAAAATTTATAAATAAATATTAAATTAAATATAATGAATCAAAATATATTTAAGTTATTTTTGGGTTTAGTTTTAATTAAATTATTAATCTCTCAATGAGAATGACAACAGATACTTGCTTGAATTATGTTTGTAATTAAAGCAGAAATAAGATTTTTACATTAAAATTTTGTTTAACAGAAAGATGTGAGATCTATTGAAAAAGGGAAGGAAGGAGGATATATTAGCCCAAAATAGTGTGAACTAAGGGTCAGTAAAACCTTTATTCAATATTACCAAATATCTAATCATTTTCATATACTATAATTTATTTTTATTAACTTGAGAAAGAGTTTCTCTCGGTGGAGACCTCAATTTCGGGGCTAGATGCGTTCTCCTGCTAAATCTCCGACAGAGGAGGCCAACAAGTTCGTAGCATCTGTGACTGTCACCTGCGCTGTTTTGGTTACCTGCGGGCCCTGGACTCCTTCCCTCTGCTTTTCCTCCTCGGTCGGCAGAGGCAGCATGTCACCAGGCGGCAGAAGATGCCGTCGCCCATCTCTCCGCAACCAACTATGCCCGGGAGGATTTTCAATTTTACTGCATCATAAATTAAATTACCTCTTTCGATGCGATGCGATGCTATGGGAGGAGAGGAGAGACGCCGAACAGAGCTGGGCCCATATTTTCCAGGACCGACCTGGCTCCATTTTATTACCGCAAAAGAAACGCAACAAGAAAACGGCCGAAAGGGACGAGGGACGACCTTTGACTTTGCCAAAATGCCAAAGGTATGCGCAAAAATGCACAAAACATTCAGCCAGCCGCTCGTTCGGGGCCAGTCGGGGCAGTCGGGCAGTCGGGGGTTAAGGAGCGGACTGGAGTGGGACGACCAATTCCCAAACTGCAGCAAAAATGTACAACAGCCGCAGACAACCAACGATGGGGCCAAACGACGTCGACGACGACGACGATTGCGACTGCAACATTACGTATACGCAGTGGTGCACCGCTGGAAAAAAGAGACAGGAACCCAGCGAGCGACTGGTAACAAGAGTCATGGATCCTAATGAAATCAGTAATAGTAATGTTGTATCCGTGGCCAAAAAGAAGCCCAGTCAGAGGTGGGCAGTCCTCCATCCTCCAAAAAAGAGAAAAAAAAAGAAAGATAGAAGAGAACATCACGTACCTGTAACCCCCACTCGCCGCTGTTTGTTTTCGAGTGCGTCCTTTTGAAATCTCACACAGCACACAGGAGTCCATTAAATTTCCAGGCTTTGATTTGGCGAGCGGAAAATCGGAGGGAAAAAAGTGGCCCGGAAAAAAGCGAACGTTTGCGGCTAATTTATGTAATTTGGCTAAGAGGCAAACACACCACGGATGGAATTGGCGTGCATCCATAACGATGGGTCCGAATCCGTATTCGTATCTAAAACCGTGTCGGCGGGGGATGGACGCCGGCGGCATGCTGATGAACTACGGAAGGTGGAAGAGGAGGCGGCGGCAAGACGAAATCGACGACTGGCCATAATTAAAATTACCTCGCTTACCTGTCACGTGTGTGCGGATCCGGATTCGGATCCAGCTCCCAGCTGGGCTCGCTTTTGGCCGCTTTGTTGACGTATTTTTTGGTTTATTGCCTGGCATTGCGGATGTGTGCGACGGCTGCCAAATTGTAATGTGTCCTGCGTCCTGGGAACGGCCTGCGTCTCTCTCTCTCTCTCTCGGCTCATAACGTGGCTCTAATGGTCCTTTGCAACTGGCTCAGGGAGCTCAATGGCGGCTGCTACCTTATCCCTTCCGGTCGAGTCCGAGTCTCTCTTATTTTATGGCTGTCCATTTTGTCGTTTCGGCCTTTTGTTTGATGAAATATGATTGTGTTTGTTTCGGAAAAGTGGCCACAACAGCAGCAGTCTTCTCTTTGTTTTTTTAAACGCACTAGCTTGGGCATTTTTAATTGCTGGCTTCGCTATCCATATTTCATTTGGAAATATTTTAATTAGAAAATGGTTTAAAATCTGCCCTCGGCACCATAAATCCAAATAGTTACCCAATAAAATCATATTTCGTAGAGCTCTATGAGTGTGTGTGTGAGGGAGAGAGGTCACGGTGCGGGTTATCCTTGTGGGTTACCGAGTTAAAGTGTCGTGCAAGTATTCCCATAGCCTTGGCCATGTTCTGCCAACTCTGTGGGCCAAATCACATGCCGCTTACTTATTGCTGGGATTAGGAGAAGATACCTTTCAGCAGGAGCCAGCCACCGGTCTCCCCGTCTCCTCTTTTTTATACTCACCCCTTTCTAGTTGTCAGACACTGAGCGAAAAAGGTTTAGAGAGGGATTATATTTTAGGTATCTTATTAGTATTTAAATTTGTTATAATTAAGGGAGGTTATAATATTTAGGGTAAGTGTAATTATGACTCAATGATGGTTAATCTTCCTTCTGAAGTTTTGTTTGCTTTATTATTTGTATTTGTTAATTTATAACTTATATATTTTTTAGAACATCTACAAGATTACTGAAGTCTTAGATTGGGTTTCTGATTTTTTCACAGCTTAGTTTAAAGGAAATGAATTCTTTAAATGATAAAGTAAACCGAGAACCCTCCTTGAACTGAGTTATTTCTTTTCCATCAAATTTAATGATATTTGAATCTACCTATTTTGTGCCTGTGTAGGATCTAGAGCTTTTTGCCTGGCTTCGGCGGACATAACTCAAACCGAAATCGCCTGCCATGGCCTGCACGTGCTGCAGTCGCCGCCTGAGCCTGCCAGCACATGCCGGCTACCAGCTCACCGGCTCACCAGCAACCAGCAACCAGCAACCGGCTCACCAGTTCCCCAGCTGCGGTTGCAGAGGCTGCCGCTGCCACGCCCCACAGCTCGCCTCTGGCCAGCCACCCCTTGTGCCGCCACTCTGGTACTCTGTTGGCGGTGTTGCAGCCAGCTACTCCTCGTATTTGCAACAGAATGGAATGGAATATGGGTCAAAGTGCAGTTGAATGTCCTGAAACATCCGCAATGCTGTAGTTTGACTTTTTCCTCACACACACACACTCTCGCTCTTTGGTTTGCATGGGAATTGCATTCAGGAATATTTTACGTTTTACGTTACGTCCTGCGCGCGCCTTTATCTGTGTGTGTGTGTGTGAGTGTTGCAGGACTTTTACGTTACTTATTCGCAGTTGGTTTTTTTATAGGCGCATACACATGCCTGGGATTTTGCGATTTGGGGCTTGCAAAAGTTGTGTAGCCTGTCAGGCATCGAGTCTGAGCCGATCTGTCTGGATCGGCTCCGATGGTTTATGCAATCTCCCCGCATCCCAAAGCCCTTATCCTTAGTATACATAAAAAAAATACATAATATATATATAAACTGTTGTGACAGCAGCCAAATCGAGGTCTTTTCCGGACCTTCAATTAGCGTTTTGGGGCTTTAAGGACAAACAATTTGCAAGGCAGACACACACGAAACTTCAAATTGCCAGCGACAAGCGGGCATGACAATGGATAATTCGTTGATACCTCGTAAAAGGGTATATTGTATGGGCAATGAAAGGATTTTAAAGTATTAAATTATTAAAAGAAAACAATGATAGAAAAGTGATATTTATTTCACGGCCCTTGCGGAAACTTCTCTCGATCGACGATTCCGAGTGAGTATTCTTTCTTATTTAGATATTTCCCTCCCCAAAACTCAGTCAAAGGGTATCTTCTTGGTCAAGAATTCTCCTTAATTTCAACCCCTTTTCTCCTCTTAAAACCCAAATAATTTGACTTGCAGGCAATCAGCAGAGGTCCTGGTCCTGGTCCTGCCTGCACTTGGCCTTTGATCAAAATTCTAACTACAAATTAGCTGGGACGCGGCTCGGACCGCTGCCAGTCTGCATCCTTTTTGGCCTTTGCCGAGGCTATTTCCTTCTGCTCCGGCGGACCAATTTCAAAGTTTCACGGGTAATTTTAAAGATTTGTGTGCCGCAATCCATTAGCCGAGACGAAGGACGACAACTACTTGAAATGCGCAATAAATAAGACGCTAAATGAATAGTTGGCCGAACAAACAAGCGCATAAATTTTCGGCTACTTTTCTTCCATCTGTGTCGCCTGTAATTTGGCTCCTCATGTGCAGCCAGTTTGTCATCGGAACCCTGCAAAGGGATATCTATTGGGAAGCGGCTTTGATCATACATGCACGGGTTGATTGACCGGAAAGCCATTGAGTGCTCGGACTCGGACGGGGACCCGGCTTGGATACGGTTTCCCCACCTGCGCTGGCCTGGGAATGAATCACGACTCCTGGCGACCAAACACTTCATCTCGGAACTTATGTCCCTCGCCTCGGGTATGCTGAAAGAGGAACGCCAGAAATGCGTAGCTCAGCAGCATGTCATCCACAGGGGAAGAAAAAGGATTTACCAATTTATAAATTAGGAAAGAAGATGTAACAAAAATCGGGGAAATTATAAATAATAATTTGGGAGCCTTAAAAAGGAGGTAGTATTTTTTCTTACTTAGTCATGATAATTTATAAATTTTCAATTTTCTTACAGGTTTCTTGGTCCACTGTATCTTTTCCCTGTGTACTCTCCCTCCGTTCACCCACTCCATCTCCCCTGTCTAATGAACGTGCGGCATTTGTCACCGTTGTGGAGAGGCCGAGGAGCTGTGGAGGATGCCACCGTGGGTGACTGTGGGCATTAGTGTCGGTCAGTTGGGTCTTGGCCATATGCAGCAGATTAAAAGTCGATTTGACAAGCTGTTGACTGGCCGAAAGGCAGGATTCAGGCGGCAGGACTCACTAGCCAAAGGATAAGCGAATAAGTGGAAGACAAGTGGCATGCGTGTTCGTGTCCTCCTCTGCCGCAAGATTTATGTGGCCAAGCTCCACTGGCTAGCTGGCTGGTTGGTTGGCAGGCAATTAAAAAACAGTTAATGAAAAGCGCCAACTCAGCCTTGCCTCCTGCAAAAGTTTTTGCTGCGCCAAAAATTACGCATACGCCGCATGTGACAACTGTCAACAATATAATTCTTCTTAGCCAGCAGCCGTAAAAAATGATGCAGGTGGAGATAGCCAGCAGCAAGGGGAGAAGGCAGACAAGGGCAAGCCTAAAGCAGCTTAAGGCAGTTACTTTTTGCACCTTTTAGACGGCTTACGCGTAGGAAGGGAAGCCAAGTCAGTGCCAAAGCCGGGGCTCACTTGCCTGTCGTCTTCGCTGCCAGCCAAAGGGAAGGCCAGAAAAATACAGAGAGGGGAAGGAGGGTTCAGAAGGCAGAAGAGAACTAGAAAATAAAAATTTCGAAGGGTTCTGGAACTAGGAATACCCTTCATAAGGAGTTATCTGAGTTCAAGGTTGAGAAAATGCAGAGGAGTTTCTGAAACTTCAAGTAATTTTTATATTTTTTAAGACATGTATTTATTGAAAAATATTTACATCTGTAATTTGTTAATTTTAAAATAATTCTTTAAGTTGAAAGAAAAAAGAAAACAAGACAGAATTAAGATTAATTCAGCACATGTTCACTATTTTATATTTTTTAAATACTGCTCCCTTATGTTAGATCCTCAGGAATATTTTCTTATTTGATTATACGAATTATTATTTATTATTTACTATTAAATAAATACTATATTATTCCATTAAATGCCTTCTGAGTGTGTAATATCCCCTTTAAGGGTAGAAAAACAGATAGCCGAGCAGAGACTGAGACAGGGGGCGAAAAGCGTGGCTGCACTTTAAGCCTTCACTGAGTAATTGCGCGCAAAAAATGCGCAAATTGAGCGCAAGACCCAGAAAGACCCCAAAAGCCCCCAGCCCCCAACCTCAAAAGGCAAACCCCGCTATCCACCAAAAAAGGGCCCTGCGAAAACTTAGTTTTCGACTGTGTTTACTTTACGAGTTGCGTTTTGCGTGCGAAAAGTTTTACTTACGACTTGCATAAATGCAGTCATTGCCAGCTCCTCTCCATCTCCACCTCCCGGATCCCGGACCAGCTCCAGCGCCAGTCCATGCAACTGCAACAGTCGCAGGCAGTCGCCCAGAGAGATTGGCATGTAAAATATGCTAAAAGCATGCCACTTCCATTCCCAAGGGCTCAGATGGCTGAGAGAGAGAGAGAGGTGGTAAATGGTGGCAGGCCTTTCCGAGGCGTCGCTTAGTCGCGTTGTCAGATTTGTCAAACGCTCTCCACTGCATTGAACCATCAGCAGATGGAGATGATGGTGTGAGGGCCCCAACAGCTGGAATGCCTCGGAAGATGCCTCGATGAATATTTTCCAATTGCATACTCAGAGGCACTGGCCAAGTATCTGACACTAGGGACTAGGAAGCATATTTAAGTTATCGCAGAAATTGGCAATAAAATGCAGTTAACCTGGCCAATTAAATGAGTATGGAATAAGAAGGTTATATTAGTTAATTATTGAGCAGGGGATAATTTAAACCTAAGTAACTATTCCTTATGCCCTCTACTAGTCCCCAAATATATTATTTTTAAAACCCCCCAAAACATCTTAATTTCAACCACATAAACATTATTTTAAGCACTTCCAGCTCTCGACTCCACTTTATTTACGCCTAGAAGAATGAAAAGTATGCCTGATGGAGTGCGGAACTTAAGCTGTGGCAAGTTACAGGAACTTACTTCGCGGCGAAACATAAATTACTCCGCTCATTGCGCACATTTCTGCGCCAAATCTAATTTGCCAATAAATTCCTTTGTTCATCTCGGCCAGAATGGAGGGGGAATTGGGGGGAGCCTCGGCGCACTCGTATCGCACAAAGTATCCAAACTTTAAAAGGATACTTTGCGGCATCCAACAGCAGATAATGCCTAAGCAGAAGGGGCGCGGCAGCGGACGCGGGCCACCGAAATGCAGGCGAAACTTTAAAACTAAACAAACTATTTATAAATTGCGCAGAACTTAAGACCAACCGAAAACTTGCCAAGCAAAAGAGGCAAGAAACGGGCACTAAAAGAAAATAAGATGTCTTTTTAATACATTTTCTATATATTTAGAATTTTAGAAGGTATTTTGTCATAAATAAATTGTTTAAAACGATTTCGAAACCTCTCGCTAAAAAGAGAGGAAGCAAATGAGAAAATTTAAGTTTTTTAGATGAGAATAAAATGCTAATTGGCTGAGCACGAATCTGTACTGAATAATTATCCATCACGTCAGGTTTTTGGCAAAGTGTGTGGGACTTAAAACCAAGCATCTAAAAAAAAAAATAAGTTAACAGATGTGTGAGCACGAATCCATAGTTAATTATTCCATTTCGTCATGATTTTAAGAAAACATATGCTAATGTTCGGAGAATGGGACTTTTCAGCCTTTAATTTTAAAAAATACAGCTAAAAGATGACTTTCCACAACCGCAGAAAATATTTAAAATGTAGGGACAAAACAAGATCTTTAATATTAAATATGTCCTCATTGGTAACCAATTTTTTCTCAGTGCCCCAAGAAGGTCGTGGCCAAAAGGAGTGTGGTGCAAATGGACAGCGCGTAGGAAGATGCAGTTGCAACTGCTAGCCAAGCCAACTTCTTGCGGGCTGCGGCAATTCGTTTAAACCGCTTTGCAGCCCCGGCAATTTATGTGCCACGACTGCCTTGCCAGAAGTTCCTTAAAGCATGCAGAGCGGGCCCCCCTTCTGGACTCACTCACCCACTCGAGCCCCGCCCCTGTAGCGATGGGCGGCTGGCAAATGCGTTTGGCAGACGCCGCGGCATCGATGACGCCCCGAAAAACTTGGCGCTAAATTGCGGCCGAGGCGCGTGTTCCACAAAAACTTAAGTGGCTTATGTGTTGGCCAGCGCGGGGTTGGCAAGGGGGCGACACAAACAACAACCATCAGGCAACAACACTTTCAAAGGAACATAAAGAATAACCAAGGACCAAGATGAAGGCCCTAGAAGCCGATATCCTCATACCCTTGAAGGAGACTCAAAGGAAGCTTAAGGAAATGGGGGAGAAATATCTTTCCTAAAGCTAAAATTTAAAGATCACTTAATAGGCTTTAAAAAATTTTAAATTTATTTAAAAAATTCTATAAAGGCCTTAAAAGTTTATCTTAAAAATCTACCAAAATAGGAATCTTTATTGCTTTAAGATTTAGCTGTATTTTAAGAAATGATTTCACCCTTTTTAACCCCCAAGCCCAAATTAAAATCTTTTAAACTCTCAAAAAATGCATTTAAGTTCATTTAAAATATTTCCTATACCTCTTAAGCCTCCTGAAGGACCTACAGCCCTTCGCTAGTGTATGATGTGCGATGTGCATGAAAAATAATCATCGGCAGCACTCGCAGCGTCGCAAAGTCTGCGGCAAAGTCTTTGGCTTTCGCTGGGGACTTTGTCTTGTCTTCCGCTTAAGGGGTTTTGGGTCAGGGGAATAGCCTTGGGAATAGGTTACAAGATGAAATGCCGGGACACACTTCAGCATGAAGCTCACGCCAAGCGTCAATCAATCAAGCGGAGAGAGCAAGCGGAGAGATCGATGCCGCTTATCGAAGAGTTCATAACATCAATTTCCATAAAAATCCGCTTTGCCGGGAATTTGTCGAGATGCCAAGACATAGTAATGAATGGAGTCAAGCTGCCTTTACCTGTGGATTTCTCTCGCTCGTCTTAATTCAGGGAAGAGGTGGAGGCACATAAACTGGACACGATGTGACTCCGTCGCTCAAGTGTGATAATTAGCTGCAAGCTGTGGCACAAACTCCTCGTTGCACCTCCCCAGTTTCCGGCTCTAATGCGAGGAGGCTTCATTAGCAGCACTCTCTGCTGCCCCCCCTCCCGGCCACCGCCTGTGCATAGTTAATTGGCCAGGCATTGTAATTACTTAAGCATTAACCACGAAAGCAACACTTGAGCGAAAGCAACACCAAACGCCCGGCAGCATGGCCACAACAACAATGACCAGTTCCGGCCGAGACTCGGCTCCTGCTCCTGGCTCCTGGCTTAATTAGGTTTTTGGGCAGCGGGAATTTGTCGTCATTGGATATCCAAGCATATCCTTGGATATACGGAGAGAGCCTTGGCCCCCGAGCTAGCCAATAATTTATGATCGAAAACGCGTTCTGAACTCTAAGGAAGCCCGGGCATTAAAAGCAATTGATTTATGCCGCTCGTTTGCGGTTTTCTATGTCTGTCGAGTGTCTCGGGCTCGGGCTCGGGCTCTGTGATTTAATCGACAGCCCATCGATTGTTAACTGGAGCCGGGCTGTGGATTTTATGGCTGCCTTGTTTATTCGATGGCTGGCAAATTGTCGGTTAACTCACTCGGATTAGTTTCAGACACCGAAACCGTTGAGCCTCTGCTCTGTGGTCTTGCTCTCAGGGCGTATGAATATTAATGCAGACAGCCAGCTGGAGAGAGCTGGAGAGAGAGCGAGCGCGCCTTTGTGCAAGTTTTAATAAAGTCAATTTCGGGATTCAAGAAATTTGCACAGCAATTTGCAATTGCGAAAGCTGATTGATTTCGACGGCTGCGCTCGGCTCGGCTGGGCGTCCTTTTCCCATCCTCATTTCAAGTCATTCCAGTAACTGGCAACTCAAGTGTGCTGCAGTTAACGAACACACACACATACTGGCGACCTACCCATTACGAGGATTCTTCAAGGATATGCAGAGAAAAAGAGCCCATGTTCCTTTTACATTTTAAGAAAAATAATAAAATAAATACTTGCTTAAAGCAAGCCTAGTCTCTGCTTCAAAGAACTAAGTCTTTTCCCTTCCTCCTTAATATAAAATATTATTAGCTACCCTTAAAGCCTTATCTAATTTTCTCCCAGTGCACATACAGTCACAGATACAGACTGCGACCGAGACTCTGGCGGAGATTTTCCCTTACAATCGCACACTTAAAATGCCAGCAGCTATAATTGTTACTCAGGTGACAGATTGCTGAATGGCAGCCAGCGACAGCAAATGAGGGGGGATCCAAGGGAGTGGCGTAGAGGCGTAGAGAGGCTGAAGGATCCCGAGACCGGAGTGGAAAACCAAAACATACCATGAACCCCCGGCAATCTCGACCCGGAGAACGAGGCGGCATCAACGTAACGTCAGACAAATTATCACGTTACACTCGAGTGCGTGAGGCGGGCAACTATCTGGCTCTCAGCTGGATCCCCCCTATCATCCAGACCGCCTGCTGTGCTTCTCTCCTTGCCACTCTCTTGCCGCCCCTTTGCCACCCCTTTTCCACCCATTTACCACCCCTTGCCCGGGCCCGCTGTCTTGCAAGTTGTCGCCATGTGTCGTGTTCGTGGCAATTGCACCGGCAGTTGAATCCTCATCCGAATCCGAATCAGAGCCTGGAAGGGGGAATAGCAGAGGAGCAGGCCCAGGCCGGAGCGCCAGTGACGGTATAAATGCATCGGAGAATGGCAAAAGTCAATTTTGTGCTCTCCACGCTAGGCTAGCCTGCACGGGGAGAAAAGAAGGGAAATTTTTAATGCAAGAGATAAGAGAAAATTAAAATTTTAAAATATAAATAAAACGAATCGAATAAAGAAAAAAAAAAATAAAATATATGCAGTTAAGTTCTGCGATTTTATTATATTTATTTATTAAGGGAAATAAATCTAGAAACCATTTAGTGACCGCTCTTTTAATTTATTGATTAAATATAAAATCAAATATTTGTGCATTACATTTTCCCCTTTGTGTACCTCCCATTCCTGCTCCTCTCCTTGGGTTTAATGTATGTGCGAGTGTGCGAGTGTGTGTGTCGTTGGTTACCGCAGGAATGATAACCCTGCTCGTGGCGTTCGTGGTCGTGCTTCGACTTGTGGGGGTCACACCCAACCCAACCAAGCAAGCTCTTCTCCTACCAATTTTCCCCACTGCCTGTGCCGTCTGCCTGCTTTATTATCTGCTTAAACATTGAGCCTTCCGACTCCCGATTCCCGACTCTCGACTGGCGACTCCCGACGGCCGACTCTGGGTTCCTGGCTTTATTCGCCGCTGATTGACACACGGAGCCCCCATGGCGCCTTAATTGCATTCTGCTCAATGATAACATAATTTAAAAGGCCAAGGAGCCGAACCAATCCGAGCCGAGCCGCCAGGTGTGCGGATTGTCCGGCTTGATTTACGGGTCGAGCCTCTTAACTTTCTGATCGATATTCAAGAATATACAGGGCGTATGCGTAATGTGGGGGTTTCATATTCGTAGAAAATGGAATTAAATGGGAGTGACCAAAGAAGAATATATAATATATATTTAGTTCTTTGTTAATCTTTAAGATTTATATTCGTAGTAAATGCAATTAAATATTACTAAAAAATATTCGTAAAATCTTTATTAATAAATATTTATATGACATAAACAGATAGAATTTAACACTGTCAAAGATTTATATTCTTTCAGTCTGCTTTAAGACCATTTCTGGGTTATTTATAATCATTGTCGTCTATTATTCTGTCTCTTTGAATATTTAACATACTTTTAAATTGCTTGAAATATGTTAATCTATTAGATTTTAGCTTTTGGCCACGTGTGTGTCGGTGTGATTTATATTCATAGCCTGGCGGAATTTATTTTGCCATAATTTCATAAATTCAATTAAATATTCAACACTACAAATATCAATTGGTTTGCCATCTCGCATTGTTTAATATTATCTCTTCCTCTCTGTCTCTCTGCCCTCAATGGCCGAATGGTATTTTTAGCATTTAAATAATTGATCCATTTGTTTTTCGTTGCTTTTTGTTCTCTGGCCCTGGCTTTAATGGCGGGAAAAGCCAACTGAAACTGCAATTGCTAAAACGATTTTCGCGCCAATTTCGTTTGATAGTCCTCCGTCTCATCCTGCTCCTGCTTCTCCTCCTAAAACCCTCCTCCTGCGCCCGATGGCACCAATCACGGCTTGCCACCATCAATTAAGTGTCAACTTTGTTGTTGTTGCTGTTGTTGTTGTCGCAACACAAAGCAACAAATAAAAAGTTATAATAAAAGTTGACAACATTTTTTGGTGCCATGCAGCAGGAGCAGCAGCAGGAAAAAACTTTTGCCGATTTTTATATTTGTGCACAAATTTTTAATTTGCCCAGGCCCGCTCCTGCACCAGCACCAGCCCATAAATTGTTTTATTTGAAGGGAAAGAACGAAGAGCTGGGCAAACTAAAACTGAAATTAAACAAAACTGCTGTCATCATCTCTGGCAAGTAAACAATTGACGAGGGCGGGCCGAATGAATGACTAACTGACGACTGGCGGCGAACTGTCAGCGAGCGAGTGAGTCCTGTGACATCCAACGGTCATACAACTGCCACAACGGAGCCACGTCAAGGATTCACCAGTTTCTGGGGCTCTATGCAAATTTAATGTTCCCAAACAATTTTCGTTTAGTTTTCCATTTTCGCGGTGGGAAAGGGGAACCGGAAAAGCCTTGCCTTGGCTTGCCTCAAAGCCTGTCATTACATAATGACAATCATTAACTGGCCGGTAATAGGTGGCGGAGTAGGTCGACTTCGGCGATTTGGTCAATTTTTAAATGCTCTGGAAAAATTTTTTAGGGCTTAGATAAGTTCCAGTTATTTTTAAAAATATTTATTAAAGCTATAAAGAATATTGATTACTTAAAAAATTTATTTTCAAATGATTTGCTAGGCCTAGGACCTTGTTAAAATATGTATATTTAAAATACACTTAAGTAATCAACATACTTCTGAAATTTCTTTAAAAATGATAAACTTTATTTGGAACCATTTTAAAATATTTTTAAAAATTCCCTAAGAAATTTACTTACTTCTAAATGTTCTCAGCTTCTGGAAAATCCTAAATTCTATGCCAGTTTCTTTATTATAAGTTACTTAAATCCTTTTTTTCCTTATGTACCTTCTTAACTCAAAGAATATCTTAGATAAGGCTTTAATATTTTGTAAATAACTCCCAAAATTATGAAAGATGTAATAAAAAACCCCAGTGACCTCCTGATCTCGTTTGCCCATATATTGTCCCTTCTTTTCACTTTACAACAAACCCGCTGACAGTTCGGATATATCCTTCGGGGGACCGGGACCCCGGCTGTAATTAGCATAATCAATTTGCTGGCTGCCTTCGTCTGCGTCTCGCTTGATAAATCGTTGCGGCAAGTCATCAGCAGGGGGCGGCAGAGGGCGGCGGGCCTTTCTAGGTTCCTATTTTGTTTTTTTTGGTAATGGACACAACATCAGTCGGAAGTTGGTGTTAGTGTCACTATCTCACCCTTTTTGCGTCGCTCTCCCTCTCTCTGCGGGCCGTGCTGCGTGCATCCTTAACGGCTGAATAGGCAGGAACACGAGCTAAGTGTGAAGGGTGGCAAAGGGTGAAATGGGGGCAGCAGAAGGATGGCAGAAAAGCGGCAAGTGTTGTCCTGTTAGGCGACCCACTTAACGCTGCAGATACGCCGCCAATTTCGCATGCAGCAAGGAGTTGCAGTTGTTCCATTTGCGTGGCGCATGTTGCACGTAGTACGTTGTATGGAGCTGTAGAGCATGAAAAGAGGGGAAGGGGAGTCGAAAATACCCCCGGGTTGGGGGTGCCTGCTGGTCCACCCCTTTTCTTTCCTTTCCGTTCCTTTGGCTTCGTTTCGTTTCGTTTCGTGTTTACTTTGGCATTTTTTAGTGCATCTGCAGCACATAACTAAGGGCGCAAAAAACAAAGCAACAAGCAAATGGCCCGACGAGGATAACAAGGAGCACAGGGAACACAAGGAAAAATATCACAGAAGTTGCTCAATACCCACTATCTAATTTATCTAAAGAGTAATTTTATAAATGAGGCTTCTAAATAATATTAGAATCCTTCTTTAACATGAAAAGTCTTCTCTCCGCTAGGGAATTTATTTAAAATTGTGTCTGTAATTACAGCAGATTTTTAAATATTTATTTTCCTATCTGAAGGTTAACTGGAAATGTTTATTTACAATTACTTATATAGGAGAAATATTTATATATTTATTTAATAAATGTACACAGTAAAAAAGATATTTTAAAACCTTTTAAAAAGTGCCTAAAGGTATGCAATGAAAATCCCAACTTATTATTAATAAAGCATACTTTTGGACACCTTTCCAAGTGTTTTCAAAACTCCAAGAATTTCTATAGCACACTTCTAGGCTCATGAATGATTTCAAAGAGCCTTAAGAAAAATGTTCTCCATTTCTTTCCGTGCACCAGAAGCCGAAGCATGAAAATGGGAAGAAAAAGTTGCAAAACTGTTTCGCCTTTTCTTTGGCCAGGCCCATAAACTGGCCAGTTGTTATGGTTGTTGTTGCTATTGCCTCTGTAGTTGTAGTTTTAGTTCTGCTCCTGTTGTTGCTGCTAGACAAGGACTGTCGCCAGCGAATGCATTTTGTCACTTGGGCAATTTATTGCCGGTCGCCTTTTGATGTTTCGGTGTTTGACACAAGGGAAGTCTTTAAGCCATGGTCGCCCAGCTCCCTTTCAGCTCCTCTCTTGTCTGCTCCTCAATGCTCTTTTTTTTTTGCCACCCAAAAACCATTTAAAGCCCATTCCCCTGGCAGTTGGGCAAACTTCATTTGCATAAATAACAAATATTACTCATACG
This sequence comes from Drosophila tani, assembly GCA_008042535.1. Classification (NCBI taxonomy): domain Eukaryota; kingdom Metazoa; phylum Arthropoda; class Insecta; order Diptera; family Drosophilidae; genus Drosophila; species Drosophila tani. Next base: position 2,804 of record VNJO01005798.1, on the reverse strand, counting down.
CCGCATTGCACGGTGCTCAGCTGCCGCCTTTTCCGACTTTTCCTGCCTTTCCTGCCGCTGCCGCCGCTGCTGCTGCTGCTGCTGCTTCCGGATGCGTGGCAACATTAAAAGGCATAAAAAATTATGAAAAATCGTGCCTGGCTATCGATATTCACTTGAATATCACCCGAACCGAACCGCCCCGCCCGCCGCCGCCGCAGCAGTTCGAAAATTCCAATCAACATTTTTATAAATCACATGCGCGCCAGCAAATTTACAGCTGCGTTGCGGGAAAATGTGTGTGTGCGCGGGGTTTTTGGGTTTGGGCGGTGAATTTATGAACTTGCGGCATGTTTCCATTGAATGAGGCCCACGCCCAGCACAGCAACTGGCAGCGACAATTTCGCGTTATGGCAAGATAAATTGTCTTTGGCAGTGTAAACAGCAAATGAGTTGCAGGCCAACTGCTTACTAATTGGAAAGAGACTGTGGAAAACAAGTAAAGCGAATAAAAACAGTAAAACAGCAAAGGAGTAAAACAGTAAAACAGTAAAACAGTTGCAATTGCCATGGCAAACACGTGAAAAATTGCCACTCATTACAAAAATGTTGGCCAGCGGCAAAGGAACAATAGCAAACACGCGTGACAAACTTTTTAATAAATGAAACTTTTTTGCCAGCCCCTGGCCCTTCGTCACTCCTCTCTCTTCCCCTCTTATCCTCTCTCTTGGCCTTTTCCACTTGTGGTTGACCACTGTGTTGTTAACCGCAACATTTTTGTGGACCAGCTATTGGTCCAAAACAAGAAGAGCAATAAAAATAACAACAATGGGGGCCAAATGCCAAATGCCAAATGGCCAAAAAGCTTAAACAAGCTGCCAATATTTTGGTGTCTATTTCCGCGCGGTCTACGCGGGACTCTTAGTCCTCAAAAACTGTCCCCCATCCTCCCATTCCTTGGGGTCCTCGTCTCGTTTTCGCATTGTCGTTACTTACACTTTATTGGGTTTTTGTCATGTTTCCCGTTTTTTTTTTTGGCCTCCTCCAAGCGCCAGTACAGTGCGTGGCGGGGCCATAAAACTGGAGGGGCTTGTATAAATCTTCAATCTAAAGATTAGAGCTTGTATTTGTTGATTTGGAGCCAAATCGCTTAACAAATACTAAGAGAACATCTGGGGAGATATGTTTGAGTTCATATTTGAAGTTGTTTGACTTGGGGAAAATATAATTAGGTTTTTATAATCAAATGGGTTTATAAGTAAGTATGCTCTAAAATTCCTTACCAATATGAATTTCACATAAAAAGGTGCTAGAATAAATTTCATTTATGCTTAGACCTTAAACAAAAATCATTGCCTACGTTTAGGCATTTTTTAAAGTGATTTAAAATCTTGTTGAGCTTAAGTAGCTTTGTTTTTAATGAATTAACTATTTAAATAAGCACTCATTTCACTCGTAATCCAAACCCTTTCAATAAAAAAACACTCCTCCTCTTCTTTCAACTTTTAACACTCTTTCTCCCCCAAGAAGTGAGTGTTAAAATGAAGTTCCCCATCAAGGTTAGTAGTTAAAAGTTAGTTTCAAATTAAATCTGTGAGTGAAAAGTGTGCATAATCAAAGCGAGTCACTTATAGCACCTGTTCCTTGAGGAATAACAATCTCTTCCTGGAAGGAGTGCGGCGCCTTATACTAATGAAAAGTACTTTACCAATATAGACGTACATCTGCCCGATACTCTCCCCCAAGGGAGAGGCAATAATTCGAAGCTCCAAACAAGTTTTTGTGGAGCACCATATACATATAGATATACGCAATCCAATGAATTTACAATAAAATAAAACTATCGTCGAGCTCGAGGGCTTTTTTCCTGTATGGTCACAGGGTGAAATTATCGGCGCTATCAAAAGCGTATCCTCCGGTCGACCTCTGGCTGTGGTTCTGGGCGCTGGTTCTGTTTTCGGTTTTCGGTTTCTGGCTCCTGGTTTTATTTGATTTGAAGCCTTTTTCCGGGAATTGGCTGAAGAAAAAACGAAGCGAAAAAAGCATTTATGGCTCTTTTCATGTTTATTGTCGCACATAAAGCAGGCGAAGGCAGGCGAAGAAGGACACTCGTCCCGCCGCTATTTTTACGGCCAGTTGGCAAATGTGTCGCTGCTTGCCAGCTTTAAATTCTATTAAATCAAGCAGAAGCGGGGTCAGAGAATCTGGCCAAGGGTAAGGGTAAGGGGATTGCGAAAAAAATTACGCTTACGACAACAAGAAATAAACTCAAAAACAACTTTCTGCTCCGAGAAGTCTAAACATGCACACAATGCCCGGCAATAGTAGCAGGAGCAGGAGCAGCGGCAGCGGCAACGGCGGTGGCAGGACAAACAACTACAACTACATCCAAGGCAAACAATGATCTCCTGCCACCCAGCTCTTGACTCTCCCCCCTAAAATCCGCCACAGTCCCCACAGCACCCCGGCACCCTTTGCTCTTAACCATTTTTGTGCGCGCGTTGACAAAAAATCGTTTAAACGCAGGCCAAGGCACGTTTCCTAAACACAATTGCTGTGGGTAAACTTCATTAGAATGCGGCTGTTACAGCAGCAACAACAAAGGCAGTGACCACAGTACAGCTTACATACATAACTCGAGAGCAGCATCAGTCACAACACAAAACAGTCTAGTTTGGGGCACGACTTTGGCTCACAAAGTCCAGGGATATGGGTTTCATAAACTCAGCTAGAGGGGATTACGAATGTGGAAAAAGTAAGCTTATGCTTGATTAATTGGTTATAAGTAGAGGAGGAAGTGAGCCACAGTTATCTTATATTTATTG
>VNJO01005797.1:0-21769 GCA_008042535.1 Drosophila tani | reverse complement strand
ATTTATGTTATGGCAAATATATTCAAGAAAATAAAAACAACACCAGATTGTCATTCAATAAGCTTGGCTTTCTGGTGTCGACTGTTTTGTTACCCGGTTTTAGGCTAAGAGCAAATAAATAAATAAAATGTATTCTTACTAGATAATATTCTCTTGTTACCATTAAAAAATAAAATATAAATAAAAAATACGTAAAGCTTCGCTTAACTTTTAATATCCAAAAACCTAGTAAAAACAAATCAGCTTAAGGAAATGTAATAACTTAGAATATTTTCTGAGTACCACGAATATTAATTATAATTCAATAAAACTCCTAAGATCTAGCGTCAGTAAACACAAATAAATTTTAAAAAAATATACAAATTAATTTGAAATATTTCTCCATTATTGCGTCACATATTTTTAGCCAATCTCTAAACATTTAACCAAACTCTGGCATTTTTTTAACCCCAATTTTGAAAAGACCAACCTTTAACCAAAATATGAATAGTTAAAAAGATAATACATTTGCATCTACTTTTCCCCAAAATTATTCTACATTGTTCTCTGCTTTCCTTTCGATGTGTGTTTAGAATTCCCAACGCGAATCGTTTGTTCTTTTGCGAAACTTGTTTTCCCGCTTCGAGTGCGGACATTCCGCGGATTAAATATCCCGCAGACAGATGCCGCCGTCGAAGTACGAATGGGTCGACCAGAAAACCAAAACAAGAAATCCAATTTCTAAACAGCTGCTCCGGAACAAGCTGTCCCATTCCGAAGCTCGGGCTCTCTTTTTATCTCGATGCTAGCCTCCATTCATCCCGGTTTCGGGGAGTATAAATAGCTGCGGTCTTGGCGGAATCAATTAGACTCCAAACCAACCGCAAGAAAAGCAAACCAAAGACCGAAAATGTCGAAATTCCTTGCCGCCGCCTTCGCCTTCGTCGCCATCGTCCTGATCCTTGTCAGTGCCGCCCCCGCGCCGCCCCAGCTGCTGGATGCCCAGACTGCCATTCAGAAGATAATCGGTGAGTACTGGTTATCCAATAGTTACTGGCAACTGTCAACTGATGGGTGAACATTCCTTGTCCTTCCAGATGCCTACAACCGCATTCCAGGACCCTCGGTCGTCCATCCCTGGGAGGTGGCCCGAGTGATCGACCCCAACACCTTTGTGGCCCACTTTTAGTCTTATTTCCTGCTACCTGACTACCTGCCTTAAAGATAAATGCGTAAATAAATTGAAATCAAAAACCCTATTTATATCACAGCAACCGTGTTTTAATTAACGAACAAACAAATAATAATTTCTGACTGTATTTAATTGGTACAAATGAGCAAGCCTGGTTGAAGCTGAGATACAATTGGGAATAGGAACGGCTTCGACATTTCACAAGGACCTTTGTGCCATCCTTGCTCCAGTGAATTCCAATTAACACATGAACTTTGAAATATAATATAATTAGTTGTCTTAATCTTCATTGTTAATGTGTAGTTAAATACAAAGTATTTCTTTATTTTAATTTAAAAATAAATTTATGAGCTCATTAAGCTCTCTGAGTTGAACTGATTTGCTGATAGTTTGCTAATAATTAGCTTAATTAATAAAGACCTCAAATTTCTGTTGATTTTAACAAGTTAAATAAAAGAGCATAAGCAATGATTTAATTAATTTTGTGACTATTAAATTAAATTTAAAATTATGTCTGCCACTCAATAGATTGTAATTATCCGCTTTATTGGCTCACTTAAATCTAATTTAATATTCAAAGAGCTTTATTTAATTGACAAGTGTTTATTTTGCACAGGATTAATTTGTTAAAATATAAGTTCAGCTCTTAAATCTAAACCCATATTTGAATAGTTGTGCCAACAGATGCATTAAATACTAAATCAAAAAGCTAAAATGTTCATATTACCGCAAATATTTGACCGAGGAATCCTATTAAATTGTTTGCCCCTAGGATCCATTGCTTTAATTGTTTTAGCTTTGCGTAAAAGAGGGTAATGTGTGTGGAAAGTATGGTCAATATTTATTTAACAAAGCTAATGCGTAATTTTCGTTTTTCCTATGTTGATTTTTCAGCTTTACCGAGTTTCTGTGGCCGGAAGTGGAGTGTGGCCTTTGTGAGTTTCACAAAAGTTTGACAAATTTTCGGTAACAGATGCAGAGAGCTCATCGTAAGTTGCATAAGCCATGGCAACTCGGCTTGCCTGAAGCCCACCAACTGCAGTTCTCTTATTTGATGTAAAGTTTTGTCATGAACCCCCCGTCACAACTTGTCGTGCTGCTGCTAAACTTTCCTGGCCATTCGCCTTTTTTCCGCTCAGTTTTCCCCCAAGGACAATTTGATAACAAGTGGATTACCAAGGCATATGGCAAAGTTATCATCTCCGACGGAATCTCTGGGTATCTGAAGTGTTTGCCAAGCTCTAGAGTCTAGGAACTAGCGCCTTGTTTGAGCGCTTGAAGGAGGATGCAAAATTGTTATCACGATTACAGCGCCATCGATCCACGAGGTCGAACTCAATGTCAATGCCACTGCCAGTGAGTTAAAGCCCCTTGGATATTAAATATTTTCGCAGGCCCCGTCCATACTATAAATGCATTTTAGATAAGTGCATTGGGGAAATGAAAATGGTGCTACAAAGCCAGCCAACTGAAATAAATTGCAGGGCCCCAGCCATAAAATAACCTGTATAGTATATATCGTTTGATACTGTACCTACATATGCGCTTCCTAATTTGTATGCCTTGAAGGGTGTTATGACTTTAGGCAGAAGTTTGCAATGAAGGCATTTTCGACCTATGTCAAGCTAGTTTAGAAAAAAATACCTAGCATGGTTGACTTTGAACATATTTTATTTTGCTATTTTATAAGATTTCAAATTTATTGTTTTAATTTTATAACTATCATAAAATTAATAGAGAAATAATAAAAAAACTTGAATATCAATATATTGTAAGAAAAAATATTATTATATTTTACAATTTAAAAACCTAATTTAAAATTGGATAAAACTCTTACTAGTATATCCCATAGCTGTCATAGGAACTTCCAGAAATTTTATTTTTCAGGAAGGGCATACAAACTTCAACTTTCCAAAGCTTGCTTCCTATCTGTTTTTTTTTTATGATCCACACACATGTGGCATCAGCTACTGAAACATTTATGGATACACTTGAATATTCAGTAACTTTCATGAACTTTGACTGTGAGTGTAGGGACGTTTCCTTAAATTCGTTACACGTGTAAAATCATCTCGGACGTGAGATTGTCGTCCTAGCACTTTGTATACAACGTCTTGTTCTTTTTCTTAAATTATTAAAGACTATCAAATTATTGGGACATCAAGATTTCTGTATCGTGTGGATTTTTATCATAAATTAAATAGTTTCGCTTTTAAAAACTCATTTACCATGAATTTAATAAATTTTTATTAATGAATTTTTAATCTTCTTTCGCAAATGATACACAAGGGCCTCCACAAATTAAACATTACACAGTGGCAATATTTATTAATAAAAATATGTCGACCGCAGCTCACTTAATTTACGCAATTGCCAAGGGCTTATTGAACTTTTTTTATATTAAAATAACATTCCCATCCCGCTTTGAGTCATATTGAAAGTTCCAAGGCGCCGCCTAAGCGACAATATGGGGATATAATGGCAGTCTGGGTAACCGCACAACTAAATTGCTTACAAATTGGTCCATAGTTAGTAGTTCCGCTTTGGCAATTGCCAACTTTACTGGCAGCCGCCTCTTGCAATTAATTAGTTCGCATGCCTTGTGGTCGGCAGCTAAGTTTATGTGCCTGCGAATGGGATTTTACGAGCTCATTTACGACCCGGCTTAGAGCGTAGAACCCGCAGAACTTGGCCAGCTGTTTGGCTGTTGAGAGTTACCAAAAACAAAAGTTATCTCGATCAGGAATTCCCCGTAGAATGCAGAAAACTGGAAGGCTAAACTTTGCGGATGAGCGCGACAGAGAAAGATTTCTAGCATGCGCCAGTCGCATAAATTTGCTAGCCGCTTTCGAACTACATCGATTTGGATCGATTTGCATTGCAAATGCCGCCCCTCCCGCCTGACCCATTCCCACTATAAAATAAACCATTATAAATAGACCGTGACTTACCTGCCATCATCCGAATTCCGAGTCACTCCTTATCGCGCCCACCATCTACTGAGCGGCTTTAATTATGCAAATAACTGGCGCCACAAGAACGTGCTAAAAAACCAGGGGAGACAGAGACAAACAAAGGTATTAAAATTTGTAGAAATCTGATAAATATCAGTTTCAGCCAACAAGTTAATAAAAGCAAGTGATGGGCATTTCGCCCAAGGCGAAAACGACTATTAAATACCCACTAAAAAGTCGAGATATTGGATTAAAATATTTTAATAATTTGTATTATATAATACTACATAGGGATGAAAATCTTAAAACTTGATTAAAAGGAGTCTTTATATATCAATATTTATATGTGCTATCGATTGATTGATTAAAATTATTTGTTATGCATATATCGATTTATATTTAAGGATAAATAAAAAACACTGTTCAACGTTTTTTTATTTTATATTGTGATTCCAATATATATTCATAATTTAAAATTAATTGGTTTTGAGTCTATATACTCTCCAAAAACGCAATTTTCCGATTAAATAATTTTTAATAAACATTGCAATATAGAATTATTGATTTTTTACTACTTTTACAATTACAAACTGACTTATCAATATGATGAAATATTTTTGAAAATATAAATTAATTTCCCTCACTTCAATGGGTAAGAAAATCGTCCTCTCCTTTGCAAAAACTGCACTCAAATACACTCTCCCCAGCACTTAACAATAAAAACAACATGCCCATTAACTTTTTCGCTATAGGATACACGTGTTTATATTTAAATTGAAGCCATATGCTGGGCTATCAATTACCATCAGCCCTTTTCTCACCAACCCATCAGTCAATGACTTTGTTTTTATTTTTTGGACAAGTTCTTTGTCGATGGACCACAATACACATAGACATACACATTTTATTAGTGCTTTCTTGTGCAAAATTTTAATAGCAATGAAAATATTTGAATTTATTGCCGGCAATATATTTCGAAATCTGCAGTCTGATAAAGCGAACAATTCTTTATTTTCTGTTTGTAAAATTTCATTTCTAATTGGAGGTAGAAAGCATTGGAGCACAAATAATTGAACTAATTACCAATTTAATTAAATATTTTGTTCAATTGAAATCAAAGGCTGCCCCAAAATGTATGCTAAAAAGTGGACGAAAATCAGCCAATTTCATTAAGTTTACAAATGGAAATATTGAATTCATTTTTCAAATTATTTTGCTGGCTATATTTGAGCGAATAAAGGTATAAATGCATCTGCTTATTATTACCATTTTTGTCAAATATTCAATTAAATGAACTAAATTGATTTGAGACTAAAAACTTGCCAATAAATATTTATGTTTAACCTCGGTTCGAATTATTCCTTTTATTGTAAATCAAAGCTTTAATAAAAGATGCAATATGGCAGTAAAAGCCTCGACAGATTAACAGGTGATACACATATATGTGTATATCGAATAAGCCACATTTCCCCAAACTTTCCTTTTCATTCCGCATAATGGAAAAGTTGGCGAAAATCAGCCGGAAACTCCTGAGGTAAGCAATATGCCAGAGTGCCTGGCATGTGCGTATATTGATGACAGTAATGATGCCCGAAGGGAAGACAAGGGAGGTGCAAAAAGATGCGTGAGCTGCGGACACGCGACATTAACCCCGATGATGGGTGACAGTTTTTCCGGCACTTGAAGTCCCCCGGCTCGAGATTCCTCTCATATCAATGTGCTGGCGTGGGCTAAGCCATCAAAATTGATGGCTCACGGAGCCCCAGTAACTTATAACCATAAACGAAACTGACGCCAACGACTTGGCAATGAGACCTTTGTTCCACAGTCGCCAACGACTACTATAAAGGACCGGCTAATAAAGGAAAAATCAAATAACAATCATCACAATTACACCAAAGAGGACATGATGTTCTCGGCACAAAAAAAAGGAACCAGAGCGCTGAACCCGTCGACAAATGTCGGTCCGAGATTATTAGCATAATCCAAGGGCATTCGCAATTCACTTGGCAATCCAACAGCCGACAACTGGCGCCGGGGTGAAGAAACTGTAAGTGAATTTTTATTAAATTCCATATGCCTTATTTACTGAATATTGGATTCGCATGGGACAAAGTTGGATGACTTGCGCGGCAGGATTTTTTAATGTCAGAATAAATTGTATATCAACGGCCCATGACCCGCAGGATGCAGCCTAAGCCAACAGTGAGGCCCATTTGCATTATAAGATGACTGTCGGATTCGCTTTGGTTGATTTACTGCTGTTTCTTATTACTGAATTATTTAATATTTAACAGTCTGACCAACTTCAGAGTTCAGGCAGAGTCAGAGTGAATTTTAAATGAAGGATATGTGATACATTAAGATAAAATCATTAATGAGGGACCAATTATCACACATTATTCAGTTAATGCATTAATTAAAGGTACCTTGCCGATTTTCAACCGACTTTCTCTCTTAATTATGAGCATAAATCAGGGATGCTGGTGAATAATGTCTGTCTCTTTAAGAATATTTAAATGAAATGCCTTGAACGACTTTCTTTTTCTTTTTTTCTTTTGAACCTCGAAATAAAACACCAGAAACGTTAATATTTGCCTGTATTCTCTTCATAACTTTAACTTAAAGCCAACGTTATCTGAAAGGTAATTTTTTACTACGTTTTCCGTTTTGTATATCCCGGCAACACCAAATGGGCAATCATAAATCAAAAGACTCCCCCCTTTTAATGTAGAATAGCTAAAACAGCGGGCGCCGACATCCTGGCGACACCTGTCAAAGAGCGTGTTCGTCCCTGCTGGACACCAATTAATCATCATGGATATATCTATATGAACTGCATATGTCTCGGGAAGAGACTGTGCGTCACCTCGTTTCAGTAGGAAAATTTTCCACTAGGAGCGTCCATTTACTTTACGCTTCGCATAATCTATTTGACAGCAATCAGGGAGAAAGCTCCGCCAGTCAGTCAATTGCAGGTAGGATTACTTGCGTAACGCGAGACCCGGTAAATATTTAAGGTTGCGAAGTATGCTGTTAAAACAATAAGCATTTATTGCGCAACGAACAAACTCGGGAAAATATAAATCAGATACATCAGATAAATCAGAGATACGCGCATAACTCGAACCCTGCCGCTGGGATTTGACACTTTTGGGTTTTTGCAAGTGACAGGCAAATTATGATTGGCCACAATTCAGATTTATGTTCGCTTATATAAGCTTCCTGGTGCTTTTAGCATTTTTCTCTGTCGGGCTCTTGAACTTTGTGTATGAATTTCAGAGAGTTTTTGGCGAAAAAGAACCTTCTCATTCCTTTGCTTGTGAAAAACAAAATCCAGTGAGTCAGTCTTGCCTTACGACCAATTGAGCTGTCGCTGGAATGCCTTTTATTATTAATAACCTTTGACGGCTTTCAAATGCTGCTTTCCATTTGCTGGATGAAGTTTATTGTGCAAAAATAAGCAATTTTTGGAAAGTTATTGCGCTTCTCTAAGCCCTTGCAAATGCTTTCATATTTCTAGACAGATAAGCAAGACTTTATATTTTATATTTCGCCTGAGCTAAGCCAAGATAATTGCTTGAAGTTTTTTTTTAACACAATTATTAATCTTTCTGGAATTATTAATTTTTATCAGCAAGACTTAAGCCCTTGCTCTAGTTTTTGAGACATCAAATATTTATAAATATATTAAGTGTCCCAGCCTTAAAGCTAAAAGTCTTTCAAGGCGACATAAACTTGAGCCTCTAAGTCCTAGCCTTTTTTGTGAGCTATGGCCTACTTATATTTGAGACGGCGTAACAATCTATTTGATGCCATAATCGATTCGATGCCCTGTAATCCGTCAAGGAAGGAACAACAATGGCCAGGATTATGTAGAGTCATGATCAAGTTAAAGGTATTTTTCCCAGAGACGTAATAAATGGGAAAGGCGCTTGTAAAAGGCCAGCAACTCGGTGGATTAACAATTGCGTGTTAGACAGGCACAGGCTCGGGACAATAGTGAGTGCTGTTGGCCTTATTTATCCCTTTTGTGTGGCTTGGTCTTTGCCAATTCATCCAGCTGCCAGCTCTTATTACGCCTTAATTTATGCAAATTAAGAACGTAGGTTGGATAATAATAAATGCGCGGATGGCAGCGTTTGCCAATTGACTATGTCTTTGTCTCGGCGGTTTTTCGGGGAAGTGCAGCGTGTCAAGTGGAAATAGCTCATTAAATTGGGACCCTGTTGTAGTCGTCATCGTGAAGCCCCATTTAACTTAACAGGCAAACGTCCCCGGGGCCCGGGCTGCCAATCAAATATCAACTAGAGATGCAGGACGTAATTGCGTGTGCTATTTCATCTGTTTAATCAGCAGCCGAGTGTGGATTGTGCGTGTAATTACCCTCGGGCAATACCAAAACAAGCAAGTAGAGGCAACAGTTGAGAAGACATTAGAGGCAGCTGCTTTTCACTAAGGGAAAACTAAGAAAACTTTAGTGACTTTAATTTAATTTAAATGTTAAAAGCCCTTTAAGGTGGGGAATATATAAAAGTGACAGCCCTTATTTATATAAATCTTTGTGTTCTTGAATAAATGTAGTTCACACCTTTTAATTATAAAACTTATATATTGTCGGGAGATATCACTGGGGGTTTGAAATGACTTTAAAATGTGTCTAAAAGTATGGAATACAAAATTTAGGGCAGTGCAAATTTGTTTTTTACATTTTGTAGCATAGTCTAGCACCCTCGTATATATTTTTACATTTTAAATATATCATTTAAATATAATATTTATTATTATATATTTAATATTTATCGAAAGGTTGCCTAAAAGTATGCAATAATAAATTTGAGGTACAAAATGCAGAGTAAAATAGTTTTTTGTTGCATAGTTTAAGGAACTTTTAAGGTGATTTTAAACATTTCAAAGATATAATTTATCCATACTATTTACCAAAGGGTGCACCAAAAATTACTGGAGTTTGAAATTAACCTAAAAGGTCTCTAAAAGTTTGACATAAAATGTTTGAGGTACCTAATTCAGTGTAAATTTATTTTCATACATTTTGTAGAATAGTTTTAGAAGCATTTCTTAAAGATTTCAAAACGCCAATGATTTCTGTAGCACCCCCGTATATTTTTTTTTATCATTTACTATACTTTATTATCCGCTTAAATCAATTTTCAACTCCCCTTTGTAATTTAAACTTTCAAATTAGTAACCTTTTTTTGACACATTCCCCACGCAACCTAGATCTTTAAACCTAAAGTAGACATCAACTTAATTTATAACATTTTAGTTCACTGAACTCATCCTTGCCCTGTCTTAGAACTTGACTAAAATCCACAGATCCCATGCCTAGTTTCCCCAGTTTCCATGGAAATTATGCAAACGATGCAGATTGGTCGAAGGAGAATACGGCGGGCTTTCTGAGCCCTTTAAAAGTTGCCAACTTTTCTGTACGCAATCCGCTGAAACCCCTCTATCATTATCCCGAGTCGCCAAACGCCATTCAACACTTTGCGATGTTAATTTTATTTCGTTTCATCATGTTCAAGTGTTCACTTCGTGCGCTTTTTTCCGAGGCTTAATGCTGGCTTTGGCCCCACAATAAATAGCAATGGCACTTTCAAGTTTTTTTTTTTTTTTTTTGCGAAACACGGTCTTTCCTTCACAGCCACAATCTGGAGAGAAGCATACAAAATCCAGGTATCCTTCGGCTCATCCTCTTAGCGTAGTTTACCCATGTGTATGGCTTAGCCTTAGAAAGGCTAAATGTGCAAGTTTTTAATGCAAAAATATAGTAAAAAGCTCTCAAAGAGGAAACCGCAGAACTAGGTAAAAATTTGCCTGAATTTGAAGCAAATTAAAATGAAATATGCACATGAAAAGATGAAGTGTGGTCTGCTTTGTTGGCACAGCTTCTGGCTTCTTCAGTGGAGCACCAAATTCGCTTTCCAAAAGGAATTTAACACATTGTGAATGTATTTGGAGGACTTTTAATGAACAGGCTATTCATGGAAAACACAATTGACTCCGTTTGGAGTTTCATTTTTCAGCACAAATATTTATCTTCTTTTCTTTCGTACAACAGCTTTTTATTTCGTGAACAAAAATATCAAGTTTTTGCATATTTTAACTTGAATGTAATGGAAGAGAATTGGCACTTGATACAATGTATTATAACGAATGCAATAGTATCGAAAATTTCATGAATACTAAGTAGATGCGAAAAATGTGCTATATCATTTGAGGGATATTTGTTTGCGATTCTTACTGCAACATTTTATGAATAATTAGCCATCGGAAGCGTTCCACATAAAAGGCCCATAAAGTAAATTGGCAGCGAATATGTATACATTTGTTTATAGTCTCTCTCTCTCTCTCGTCGAAATGATTGGAATTTGTGCTCTGAATTAAGTCGAGCGAAAGGGAAAGCGCAAAGTTCTTAAATAGAATAACCCATTCAGCCATTAAGAGAAACATCAAATTTAACTATATTTCACAATTTCAGCTTCCATTTAGCACTTGTGTTAATGGCTTGTCGTTCATTTATATTTATTTTTCATTCCATTTCAGTACCTCAATTACTTGAAATTTTTCTAAAATTCACACATCCACAGATCACCAATAGACATATATCGAAGATATCGATGTATATATATGTTTTGTCTATTTGTTTGTACACAGATATGTTTATATTTTTGGATTTTCGAACAGGACCGAGTGGGTTTCCACCGCACGCGATGAGAGCAAAATGCAAACTGAGGAAAAAGTTTGAATTTTGGAAAAACAAAAAGATTTAAGTATATGTATTCGCATGGCACGTGCTAAAGCAAAACTTTGCCGTCTTGTTGAAAAATAATAAATTGCTTTTGGGGGGAGAACGAACACTTTATTGTCCATCTTTTGGCCCAACACTTGCGAATTGCTCTAATTAATTGCTCAGGACACAATTACAGCCAAGTTATAATGACTTTCGAGCAAACTTTAGGACATCATTCAACACCGCAAACGCTGCGTAAGATCTTTGCCAGCGACAAGTCCAAAGGTTAATACTTGTCCTCATGAACTTTTAAGTTATCATTTGGCTAACTTGAGTTACTTGAATGGCACTGGAACCTCTATAGGTGGAAGCCAGAACAGGAACTAATTTGCTTATTTCGAGATATTATATAATTTGCAATTATGCTTTGAACTGAACAATTTAGTTTATATAGCTGAAAGTGCGGAAAAATAAGAAATCACTTAAAAATGTGCCCATTTAAACCATCAAGTTTAAATTTGTAGACCGTATTAAATATGAGTAAATTCCTGTAGCCTGTAACCTTTTAGTATTTCGATCTTGAATCTCTGGCTTCCATTTCCCAATTTGCTGGCCTCATAACGGAATGAAGTTACATATTGCCTTTAGCCTGTAAGCCAACAGAAAGCTCGTTGAGGCCCACCGAGGAACATGAAATTGAATAACCGGATTTAATGGGAACAGGGTCAGGTCAGTTCCCCAGGGATTAGGGAAATGCCAACCACCTCATATCTCTATATATTTATATTTATCTAGTGACAACACAACTAGCTGTCAATGGTCAGTAGTTTGCTAAAAAACAAAAGGTTGTCCAGATACGAATCTTGAATAACGTTGACAGGCAAATAGTGTCCGCCCATTCTGGGCCTGTAATTAAAAACGAATGCTCCCAGGACATAAAATGGTAATAAAAGGCCAACAAGGGTTCATAATTATTAGAACAAAAACATAGCAACGGACTTTAAAAAAAAATGCTGACTTAATTTTAGCAAACTTGGCAAAAAGTAAACAGTAAACAAAGGTAGGGGATGTTTATGCCAACTCCAGCAGCTGTGTGAAAGAGCTTTGGTCGTTATGGAGAAAGAAGCAACGCAACACGGAGCTCTTTCTTATCCTTGCCATCTTGCTTAGTGTCTTTAACCAGGGAAAATGTATATATATATATATGGTTCTAGGCATTAAAAATAAAATAATATATATATAAATATAATATATATATATATATAAATAAATATAAATAAATATATAAGAGGACCTTTTTTAATATTCGTTAATTTTCCTCCCAAATTTATTTAAAGATTAAAAATTAATAGAATACTATAAGTAAAATGTAGTTTGTATTATATTTTCAAAATTTAAAGGACAAATCCCTTTTACAAGTAATGAGTAAAATAATAAAATATTTATAAGCAATTTAAAATATTTAATGTATTAATTGTTTTAACATTATTTAAATATTTTTCTACTTTCAGTGTAAAAACAGATTTGCACACTTTTCTGCCAGATACAGAAGCCCAGACTGAATAGCATCCAAGGCTTACAGCTTCACTGTTGTGTCAAGCCATAAGTTGCCTGCTTTTGAAGTCCATGCTTTTTTAGTTAATCAAGCAAAAGACGTCCAAGAGCCCGACCAACAAACCAATTTTTCCAACTAAGCCACAACTCGGTTGCAGGTGAAAATCTAACTAAAGCCTCTAAAGGCCAGGCTTTTAGTATCTGAATAATTATTTAATTTAATTTATTTTGCTTTGACAAATATATTCCGAGAACTGTAAATATAGTGAGTCACCCTTGACACCTTTAAAACTTAATTAAATGGCAGCTAGTGGTAAAACCGTTTAGTTATCAAATTAAATATATTCAAAATATATTCCAAGAACTGTAAATATAGTTAGTCCCCTTGTCACCTTTAAAATTTAATTAAATGTCAGTCAGTGGTGAAACCGTTTAAACCGTTTAAATGTAAACTTTTAACAAATATTCAGTATCCATTCACAGGCTTTTCTCTTTCACGGCCAGGCGTGCTTAGCTGCCGATTGAGCTAAAGAAAATCAATTCAAAGCCACCGCCCCTAAAGTAATTGAAGAAGAAATAAATAAAAAGAATGCAGCAACTTGGGACTGAGGGATACAGAATTCCCAAGACCGTGCAAATTCCGTGCAATTGTAAATCATTCCGAGCCACAAAGCGCAACAAGCAGATCTCTCTCTGCCGTGTGCCATTGCCATTTTAAAAGTGTGCAAATTTTCCACATTAACTCTCGCAATTTATCTTCATTGAAAACAAAACAAAGCTGGGCTGCCACCGATGGATCCTTTCAATTAGAATAGCCCCGATGGCAGAGGAAGGGAGCCTTTTAGTCCAGCACGTGCACATTACACGCTGGCATAAATCAAATTGACTTTACTCCACAAAAATGGATGAAAGGACCAAGGAACCGGGGCAGACATGACTTTGCTCCGAGCTTCGTTAGCTGCCAGACAAACGATGCCCGCCGCCGACTCTTTGGCCGGAACACACACTTAAGCAGGCCAGTAAAAAAGCATAGAAAAAAAACAGAAATAGATATCCTTGTTTTTAGCACAAAGTTTGGCAATCAACAACTTGGAGAAACAAAGAAAAGAAAAACTTTTTAAATATATATCAACTACATGGAGAAAATTATGTGCCAGATTGTCATAGAAATCGCCTTGTTCCTAGGTATTTATATAGGTTGTCAATAGATATCAAACATAAGTTAGCTTTTAGTTATAACTTGTAAGCATGCTTTATATAAATAAATAAATAAGATAACAACTTCGCTAACAGAAGAAGTCTTTATTTTTGTTTGTTTTTTTACTGAAACTAAAGTCCTTGAAAAATCCTCTTTTTAAGCTGTTATGTCTCCAAGATACCTTTAAAGATTTTAGTTTAAGCTTTCCTAAAGAAACTCTTACTTTTTCAAGAATTCTTAAAGCTATAACTTGTAAGCATACTTTATATAAATAAATAAATATGATATCAACTACTAACAGGAAAAGTTTTTATTTAAGTTTGTCATCTACCGAGAATCACCTTTAAATATTTTAAATTTAAGCTTTCCAAGAACAACTCTTACTTTTTAAAGTATTTTCAAAGTTCACAAGGATTTACACCGTTCTCCTTTTACTACTTAAAATTCTACTGCATTTTATTTTCACTTTTCGCCTCTCGTTTGTAGCCTTTTAACCGAGAAATTTCAAATTTCCGTCACGTCGCCCCTAATGCCACCAGAAACATATCCCGGCTACATGGTCGTAAAAAGAAGCGGCAAATATTCGGCCCAAATGAACTGATGGAAACTATGAGCCAAAGACAGGGATGGAGGGCTGGAAAATTATGGAAAGCGGCGAACTGGGTCGGTCTGACCTAAGTGAACCTCTTTGTTCGGTTGAGTTTTGAGTAATGCCCACAATGACAGCCATTCAATGTGATTTGGGTTTCGAAAACTTTTAGCGCTCACACTGCGTATACGTAATGAGATCGACAAATGGCAAATGGCCCTAATTCGAGGGCTCTGCCAATGAATGGAAATGCCATGAAGTGATGGTCGAAGCTGAAAAGTCAATTCACAATTTAGGGAGATGAGAAATGCTCCCGGCAAAATGACGAGGGCGTAATGGCAGTCAAGTTTTTATCATTTATTATTTGTGCTGAGTAATGGGCATTCGGTAATGTCCTTTTTGCGGTCAAGCACTTGACCAAGGCTCCCTCTTTTTCTTCACTATAACTCTCTATTTTTCTTTTTAATTTAATGGCCATTTGAACACGTCCTTCTGTCCTCGACATCAAATACAATTATCAATGCCCGCTGGCCCCATTAGACAATTTATATGCAAACGTCAGACGGCTAGACATTCAATGCTAATGAATGCCAGCACGCACCAATAAAACACCGAAAACACCCAAAATTCGCCGGTGCAAAAAAAAACAATTGGTGGAGAAAAAAAGTGAAAATGCCAGGAACAACAACAAACACAGGAGCAATTCAAAGTTCAAATGCCACCTCCGGCGGGGCCTTCGGCAAACGGAGAGTATCCGAAAATGGACAATAAATAAAATTGCTCGGCTGAAATTGGGTGCTAAAGAACACCACTTTTATGTTTAAATATTCCTAAGGGATATCAAAGGGAATATCACGTTCAGCGGATTCAATTACCAATTTGCTGAATTTGTGTACAAATTCTTGGATAACTCTTGGTTTACATAATGATTTCCATTTAAATTAAGTCGAAGCATATTTTAAAGATGTATCTCAGAGCTTTTGCCGGCTTGTACCCTTGAAGTTTATGTTGAAAAAAAATCATGAATATTTTTGGGGCAAATTTAAATAATTAAGACTTTAAGAGTTTTTAAAAAAAAGGTACAAGAAATATAAATTACTTATTTCAGATGCATAAAAATATGCTATAAAATGCAAAATAAGCCATTTCTCACAATAGCAACTTTTACATAGTTTCAAATGATTTCCCCAAAATAAGAGATTTTTGTAATTTTAAACACATATTATTTATATATTTATCCACCAAAAAAGCGGTATCCCCCAGTCGCTTCACCAACTTCCCATCAAGAACATTAATTTTTATATATGTTAGTCGGTTTTTTATGCCTGACCCAGGTAAATTGGCTGGCCATGGGGAGGCCAACAATGCCAAATCTTTCGGCATCTCGATAAATTCACGTTCAACCTTAAAGCATTTACAACAAAACAATCTCTGGGAAATTGGCAGAAAGTACAAGTTTCAGCATAAGTTCGACCGCCAAAAGAAAAAGAGGCACGCGTTTTGGGTGGGAGAAGACCCAGAAATGCCGAGAGCCCAGAGAGGGGCGATCTGTACACTCCTAAGTGTTGGTATTATTTCGGGTCTCTTGAGGAGCCATTGAGTGGGTGTTCCGGATGGGTGGGTGGATGGGTGTGTGTGCTGTCTACACAGACATCTGCCAAGAGCCTCGAGAATTGTTTATTGTTTACTCTTTGCATTTAACGGCTTGTTGAAAGGCATCCACCCGTATCAAAGATGAGCGGAGACCGGAGGAAGATGCTGCTGAGTTTTTTCCACAGAAAAGGAAACAAGTTATTTATTTAACTGTCATAACTGAAAAGAATTCTCTTATTCCCACGCAGCGACCGGCAAGCAATTATCACTGACTTGCACTAAAAGTGCAACGGCAAGAACTACTTAGCTAATCAATTCCAGTTAAGCCAAAGGCAGCACTGATAGCAAACACTGAGTGTTAGTATGGCAACGCAGCCTTTCTGCGAACCCATCCTCTAAAGAAATTTATCCGATTTAATGGCTCCAGCAACGAGATTGATTTCAATTCATTTGAAATACTAACCAGGACAAATCAGTTCAGAGGGCTGTTTACCAGTTGTCGCAAGGAGCGTGCACATCCTTTCACTTTAATCCGATTAAAGACAAGGGTTTACATTTATTTCCTCGCAATGCTTTGATACATTTTTTCTGATATTTTTTTCTTTACTATTTAAAAGGTGTATCACCTTGGTAAATTAGATATCAACACATAAAACCAAATATTTTTGTTTACAATTTTCTGAGAAGGCATGGCAAGTTATAAAAATGGAAAAAAATCATATTTACTGCTGAAATTTTTACTGAGTAAACAAAGAACTCATGAAAATTGTTTTCTAAGTAAAAAAATGGATTGATTGAACTCAATTTAATATTTCATTCAAAAAAGAGCATCTAGCTCAGTGTTATTAAGAAAGATATAAATCAAAATTATACTGGCTCATATTATGGGAGAAAAAACCTCGCAATTATTTGCTTATAAAAAACAATTCCCTGAAATTTATTCCTTGCATTTTTCTAGACCATAAAACCGATTACTCACAGCTGTCACAGCTGTGTAGTTTTCCGAAATGACACAGCAGGAAGCTGCCTAATGAGACAAATCCTTTTTTTTTTGTCCTGTGGTCTTTGCCCTACTCACAAAATTGCCGATGACGGAAGCCAATCAATGAGGTTGACAGCAGCCTAGTGGAGCTCTGGCTAATTAACTTTGGGCTGCCAAGGGGCATAAATACTGCCATGTTGAATGTCTGATCTTTAATTCCGAAGTTTAAGGCACATTAATAAGGATTTATTTCGAGGGAAATGATGGCGCAATTTGGCTGGACCACGGCCATACTCGTAAGTACCGGCGGCATGCGAGCATTATTTATTTAATTTAGACATTGCCCTTGGTAATTCAAGTTAATGAACTAAAGGCCGTTTAAGGCCCAGTGCAACTCCTGGGCCGGTACTTAATGTATTATTAAAATGCCGCATGCCGTGCCCTAAGACTTGGCATATTAAAAAACACCCAGCAGAGATGTCACCTCATGCTGTCTACGATATGAGCTGGAGCTGGAGCGGCGCCATTGTAAGCCAAAAAAGATGGCCACTTTCTATTTCCGAATTACTTTCTCTCTTGATTTTTTTTTTTGGCTGGAATTTTTCATCTACGTTTAATTTATTCTTTTATGTCCGGAGCGTGTTGCTTTGATGTGCCCACAATGGCACATCCGTAACTCGCACTCGCACTCCCTCTTGGCCATAAATACAACCGCATGAATTGTGATGTGATGTAGCCAGGTTTTTGGTCCTAGGGCTCAGCTTAGCTCTGCTTTTTGGCTGGCTGCAGTGTTCGGGACATCCATTTCCTATTGTGGTGAGATTTCCGCCCGCTGATTGATATTGTGTGTTCACATGACTTGCTTTTAGACCCAACTCGTGGTCAAATATACATACGTTAAAGGGCAGGAAGCCGTTTCGGGACTTCATAAATTATGCATATGATCACTTAAATACAGAACATTGAACAATGGGCGAGAATGTGTGGTTTGGCACCAGTTGTCTCCTTAAGAAATAGTTTTTCTTTGTATATATTTAGCTTATCAGGCATATAGGACAAAGACCTTTCTGTTTGCCTTATTGTTGGATAAAAAATAATAAAAGGTTTAAAAAATATTTCTAATAAAGCTAACAAAATTTGGTAGAGAAATAGATATTTGATAAAATTTGGGAAAATATGATTACAATAGTATGATAAAAATGAAAGTTACTAGACAATAAAGTTGCAACCTTCAATATCCATCTGGCTCGCTAATCTGCACTAATTCTTTCTTTGTTGTCTTTACTACAAATATTCATTAAAAATCAAAAAAGTTGAATGTTGAACCATTTTAAAGGATTAAAAATGAATAACTAGCAAGCCGAAGCAAACAAACTGCAGACTAGCCTTAAAAAAGCAAAACCTACTTAAAAATTCCTCTACAAATGCACAAAAGCTTATGCTTTTTGTCGAAAAAAAATTATTTCCACCCTATTCACACTTAAATTTCTGACGAAACAAATACCGAAAAATAATATTTTAATACCTCGAAACCCTAACATTGTTAGCCCTGCTCAAGCGCCTGAAAATTTGGTAGTGGAATCTGCTTATTGTGTGTGCTTATCTGCCTCGCTTGGTTTTATATTGCAATATTCGAGTGTTTTCCCCACATTTTCATATTAAAATAAAGAAATAACAGAATGTGCACACTAAACAAGGCAAAATTGAAGTAAAAACAAATGCCAAAAAGGGAGAAAGGAGAATAATATTTAAGCAGCGAAGCGAGGGACTTTTATCCTGCTCAAGACCACAAAGTGAAACTTTGTTTTCTTCTTTTCTTTTAATTTATGGGTCATTAAATTTATATTGGCGAGATGTGACCAAAGCAATTTGTCCTTGAACCGAACCCTTTTATATTGGGCAACCCAAAGCAAAGGCAAAAAAAAATGGAAAGAAACCAATTATGGTCAGGCTTGACATAATTAGTAGGGCCAACAAAGCAGACATTAATATTTGTTTACGTGAAAAAATATGTCATTAAAATAGCTGAAAGATAACTGCAAAAATATTTTTAGAATGAAATTATTGGGAACAAAAAAATTCAAAGGAGCCCACGAAGAAGTCAGGTGTAAAAAATTGTTCATTGGATTTGTCGAAAAGGGGTTATTGTTTCGACAATACAAATATGTCATTAATATAGCTGAAAGATATCTGAAAAAATATTTGTACAATAAATGTATTTGGAATATTTTTTTTTTAATTCAACGAAAAAATGTAAAGAAGCCAACGAGAAGTCAGGTGTAAAAAATTGTTCATTGGATTTGCGGAAAAGGGGTTTTTTGTTTCCACAATGCAAATATGTCATTTAAAACAACTGAAAGATTTCTAGGAATGTTCGCTATTTTTTTGTTCATCCAGATTGGCCAGTAAAACGACATTCATTCATTTTTTTTTCCCAATAAATGTGGCATTTGAAGGGAAGTTATAATGGATTTTTTTCTCTTTGTGGTTTTAATTATGAAAATATCACAAACAGAAACTATTTATGTGTCTCCCACATGCCATAGAGTATCATTAAATTTAATGTATTCTTCGCCTTTGTAATCGTAATTCTTTTGTTTATTTTTTTATGCCAATTAAAATTAATGACTTTTAAATTTTTGTGGTAATTGAACATACAATTTTGTTGCACTCACATTTGCCGTTTATTTTCGTTGTTAATTCGCTTGTCTGTTTACATTTTAGCACAAAAATTGTTTGTTTTTAAAGCAGAAATTCCCAAGAATTCCAGAATATTCTAGAATGCTTTTTCTTGTTTTTATTATTATTAGTTTGTCTTTTATTTTTTTCAATATGTTTTTGACTTAAATAAACTTTTTTCAGGCGCGCTTTATTCGATCCGCTGTGTGATCCTTTCGCGAGCTCGGTGAACGGCGGACTGCGGACTGAAATTCCGGCAGGCAATGATGATTTGGCGCCAAACTGATGGGCTTTTCGAATTTCCCCTCCCTTCCAACGTTCCAGTTCGAAATTGGAACTGGAAGGCGGCCTTCTAGCCGGCAAACGGCGCCTGCGCGTTTAAAAAAATGAAAAATAGTAAACAAAAGTCAGCTGGAACTTCATTGATGACGGGATATATACTATATATTACTATATATTCACATATATATATATATAGGAAAATGTGGGTGTGGATCTGAACTCAAGGATGAGTGATGCGATTAGGGTGAGCTCATGTGAGGCGCTAATAAATATCAATGATTTGTGAAATTTCTAACAAAAAATAAGGCAAACGAAAAGAACACCCACAAGATTTTTATTGAAAGTCGTTGAGGCAGGCGAGAGTACATCTGTTCATATGGAATTAAATTGAAGGGGGGTACCATGGAAGGGGGGCCTATAATGAAGAAGAAAAGGGGGGGGAGGCCATATGCGAAAACGAGGCTCAAGGCCACGCCTTTTACTTGTCACGCCGACTGAGAATCCTCGCAGCTGTCAGGTCAAAGTCTCACCCACTTGACATCTACTCCAATGTTCTGGCATTTTACCAGTTTTCCCAGTTTTCCACCTTCCCCGCCTTTAATTTCCCTTGACGCCGCATTATTTTAGCCTTTTTTGACACAAGTTATAGACAAGTCGAACAGCCTTTGACTGGGATCGGTGTCTGTATCAAATGATTCGGAGACAATAATGGCAATGGCTCATTGTCTTTCGATTTATTGAACCAAGGTTAATCACCTGCTCCTTGTTATTTTCAGTGCGGCTGCAAATAGAAAGCCAAAAAAATAAATAACAAAATGCAAATTATATCAAATAGCTATATTTAGGAAGCAAATGTAGTATTTTAAATAAATTTTAACAATAAATATATATTTAAATAGCTATTTGCATAAAAACAATTTGGAGAGTCAAATTTACTTAAGAAAATTTGTATTTTAATTCAGAAGCAAACAATATTCTTATTGAAATCAGCAAATACTCCTAATATAAATATTATTTTATTATATGTATTGTACAATACTATATTATTACATCCAACTCTAAAATAAGTTTATTTCAGTACAAAAAATTATAGAATAACAATTAATATTCCATAAAAATGTATAATTTATATGTAAATGCAAACATAATATGTGCCAAATTATACTATTTCTGTAACAATAATTTTGTAAAGTTAAAAAAAAAAATTATACTATTTCTGTAACAATAATTTTGTAAAGTTAAAAAAAGATTTAAGTATTAATAAAACAAATATTATTTATGAGTTTTAATATTTTAATAAACCAAAATGTAACTCAAAAAAAATATTGCTTTAAATTTTATTAAATTAAATCTAATAATAAATTGTAAATTACATTTTTAATAAACTTAAAACTTTTAACTTTAACATATTTCCCTTAAAAGTTATTTAATACGCACAGAAAAATATATTTTAATATTTCTAATGCATTTTAGATTAATTTGGAAGCAAAAACTAAGATTTTTTTGAGAAACTACAAAATAATTATAAATTTCTCCCACCATTAATACTACATTTTACATTTAATTCTTACCTTTTACTGTTGCCTACTTCTAGGCTGCTCTCTAAATTAACCTCACTTTATCAGCTTGAACAAATACCCATATTAAATGGAAAAAAACAGATAAAACCGGTTGGCTCTTGGGGAAGACCAAATAAGCAGAAGGCTTAAGCCCTTATCATTAAGCACTCTATATGCATTAGCTCTGGCCACACACAAGAACGATATATACTTTGTGGCCACTGATAAGCCGAATCTCGCTCTTTTAAAAGAGAGTCCCGAAATCTCTTTTAGGTTGAACAAATCAACAAGAAAAGGTAAACACAGAAAAGTTGAAAGCACATCGGACTGATTGAAATGGAAAGCAGAGCTAATTGAAAGCGCTCATTGCTGCGCCGAAAGAGAGCTCTTTGCGACCGAGTCACCTATTGGATATTTGTTCTCTCAAAAGTGATGTGTCAGAATTGCCTCTGTT
>VNJO01005796.1:0-15133 GCA_008042535.1 Drosophila tani | reverse complement strand
CCCAACCCAAAAGGCAGCTCAACTGAACTCAACTCGACACTCGTCTCGGCTTTGCTTTATGACGTTAAGTGCGGTAGAGGCAGGTGATTATAACGCTGCCAACTTGGCTCGACTTATATAGTTGCTAGAAATAATGTTGAAAATGATTGCAAATAAACAGCTACCGTTGGAGGGCAGCTGTGAGGCAGAAGCAGACAGAGAGAAATATATCTGGGTGATTTTTCATTTACCAAAAAGCATTAGCCGGGGGATTTCCGGAAAAGGTCTCAGAGGAATTTATGTATAAATATAATTAATTTAAGCTTGTAAAACAAGAGAGAAAAGTTTGAAATTTAATTAAAATTCAGGTTTGGTGAATATGAAAATCCAAAAAATATGTTTTAGTTTTGGATTAAATTTATGGTTTATGGTACTTAGTTAAGGGTATACTTAAGAGATCTATTAATGCTAAATTAATCTCGCTTTTCTCTCTGTATCCTAGGAAAAGGCGGCAGCAACGGCAACGGCAACAAACAATATATCAAACTGATGAATGCTGACAGCGCGACACAATTTTCGCACGCAGTTGCGCCCGACGGGCAGCCAACCGACAAAAATGTCAAAAAATTGTTGATGCGAGCGATCAAGGGAAATGTGAAAAGCGTCTGGTCTGCCAAATTGCAGCCGTCCAAAAAATGCTGGCACTAATTAAATGGCAACAAAATTACATTTCGGTTCGATCGACTATATTTGGCATCTATCAGTAGGAGGAGACGGATGAGTGATCCATGCGGAAATGTTGATTTCTCGTTTGTCATGGAATTATAATTTCAAATACTAAATACATCTTTGTATTTTAAGTGCTCATTTATTTTAAAACACCTGCAATATATATAAACTCCAAACCCTCATGGAATGTGTGGACTTTGTAATAGTAAAATATTAAAATATAAGCGCCTACTTTTTGTGTACATTCCCCCGGGCTCTCCAAAAGCTTAAATGATTAATTTCTGTACATTTTGGTTATCTGCCGGCTGGCATGCACAATATTTTCAGTTTTGTAATTGCAAAAATTAGTTTGCGCTTCGATATTTGTGTCGCACCCGCAGGCCAGGCATCAGCAGTGCAATAAATAATGTGCGGTTTTAATTTTAGCTATCTTTAAATAAAACTTTTGGCTCATTTTTGGGTTTGGGTTGGGTTTATTTATTGATTTTTCAGCTTACACACATGTAGCACATGTATCACATGAGACTGATTAGAGGAGTCTTTTGATTTCTGTTTGTGGAACCTTGTCACCGGTTGGCAGCGCGCTCCTCCTTTGACCTCCGAACCCTGTTTGCTTTGGTCTCTGACCGAGACAGTGTTGACATTTTAGCCATGGCCAACATAAGCTGCAGCAAAGCATCCTGCCTGGATTGTTTACATTCCGCCCGGAGGCGTTGCAGTTTTTGCGTTATTTTTGTTTACCTCTGCGGTCTGACTTGTTTGCGCCAATTAACAGGGTTAGTGCTTTGCATGCCAGCAAATCCAAAGCGAAAATCGTAATCGAAATTGCAAAATTGTCACACGATCTCCCCCCCTGGACACGAGGTGTGTTAATGACATTTATTCGATGCCCCAGGGAATTCGCTCAACTGTCGTTTTGGGTCTGAAATGCAACTAATTAATGCCGGCTGCTCGTTGCCACTCGCTTAACCCATTTTGCGCATCAATGCAGCCCGAACGTGGCATAATTCAATTTCAATTTTCTGCTCTCTGCAATCTTTGCCCATCAAACTAATTGCAGCATCAACGACGAGGGTCGGATGCGGTCACACGAAACTTTAATTTGATTACCGAGCTGCTTGTGGGTTTTGTGGGCAAGGTCGTTTGGGACGGGATGGCATCGAGGGTGGACTGGTTGGGGGTCACAAGTCACCCACAAGTCAGCCAGCTGGCGGGAGAAACATTTATTAGTTGTTACTTCTCTAGACAAATTTGTGAATTTACGCTCGCATCCCCAGCCCAGCTCCTCCAAATGGGGGTCGTCGCATCTTAATGAGTTTTTCGTGTCGAGCGGGTTGACAAGAATTAAGGAGAGGAGCCGCCGCAGCAGCAGCTCGTTAGACCCCGGGAATTAGTGTAAACCTTTCGCTAAGCACCCGTAAAGTGCGACTGAGCTGTAAAGTGGATTTTCCAGGAAGGATTGCTCAAGCTGATTATATGAATAAATATAAATCAAGAATTCAAGGCGACCTCCATCTTCATTAGCAACTGGTAGCGCTTTTCTAAAGCTTTAAGCTTAATTTATCTTTGAGAAAAGTATAACGTTTTTTTGAAAATTCAATACAAAACTAAAGATAATATTTAACGCAACTTAATCTATTTTTGCTCTAAATATAGGCGAGCTTATATATATGAAGCCAGCTTTTTGGTTTCTTTCTGAGAATCTCAGCTCCAGTAATTAGCTTATTCAATTTGCCTGGCATTCGATTATGAAACGAGTTGAGTCATTTCCACTTCCACTGATGAATGAAACTTGCTTTCGATGGCTGGCAGTGATTGAAGGCACTTCGACAGCTGCCAGGGCTTTGCAGTTTGCAGTTTCCAGCATCAGCAACAGCTTCTGGTTAATGGCAAGAGAGCGCCATCGGATTGCTGCAAATTGCAATAACTAACGGCCCTAACAATAAAATTATTAATACCAACTTTATTGGACTTTGAAAGCGCTACGTGCCTTGCATGCTAATTGCATTTCAGTGCCCAGATGAGATGCCGTCTCAGCCACGCTGGCTGCCCTGCAAACAATATTGGCAAAACTGTCGGTCATTGCGGGACCAAATGCTGGCTGGGATATGGCAGATACGAGTATGATGATGCACAGGGAAAAAGCAGCACTTAAATTCGAACTAAATGACTTATTTTGCATATAAATAAATGTAAAGAACACACACAACATGATACAATTCAGCTGGGGAGTATTGTTCTTGAATACAAAATAATAGCTAGTAAATCAAGATCTCATCACACTCCATAAAACAATCCCCTTTTGTTGTTAAAATGTGTAAAATCGAATAAAGGGGACAATTAATCTTGTTTGCTGACAATAATTAAAGGCAGTTTAAGGTGCAATATTCGATTTATAATCTTAATTAATTTTCCTGCTTGATTTTATTAGGTTAGTAATATTATTCAAGTAACTTGGAGTCTAGAAATATTTAATTACTACCTTTAGCTTCCTATTGTTAGTAAAATATTTTTTGTTTACTTATTTACATAGATTTTATGTACCTAATATTTTTTTAAATTTATTCCAAACTTAGCTAAGCAACAGCAAATATTTTGTGAGTCATACAATTTCCCCTCATTTTCCCGAGTGCCCTAATCCATCCATTTGTTGTACGAAAAAAAAGTGTAAGAAGCAAAACCCATAATTTACGACCGGCTCTGCCGTCGATTGTCTGTGGGAATTCAAACAAAAAACAGAGCGCATTTCATATAAATCAACGCTCAATGCCAGAGTACCTGCGACTAAGTCTAATTAGAACCGGAGACATAAAAATCACTGCCCGCCAAAGGGTTCACATGTCCCCCCAGTTGGGTATTACGGGTGTGCGGAGGGTGGGATTACGGGTGTATCTGCCACAGGGCATCCCAGCTGTGAATGTTTGTTGCCGGGGATGACTTGTTTGCAGCAGCAACAGCAGCAGCTTAATTGATTGCTCAACTGATGGGGCCAGACAAAACGATGATTGCAGTCCATTCCCACCCACTTTCACCCAATTGCTCTGGGTCGGTGTCACACAGGAAAAAATTAAGTACAGGAAAAATAAATAATAAATGAGTATGAAAACATCATTAAAATTAAAGGGAAGTTCGAGTTTCTATAAAGAAAATCAAAGCAAATATATTCCTCCATTTATTTAACAATTTTTATAGTGTTCGGATAGGTTTTAATTTAAATACAAAAATATATACAAATATTTTGAGGTATAGAAAAATTCCTAGTATATTCGTAGATAAGCTAAGGTATTGACTTAGAAGCTAGAACGCTTTATTCTTTGTATAGAAAAAACTTATAACGTTATAAGGTAAAGCTTGTTCCCATTTTTATCACGTTTTAAGGAATAACTTTTTTTGCGAGTGCATTTCTCTTGGATTGGCACGTGGGCGTTGAATTGAGCCGTGTCCGGGGGTCGGAACCGAAGCCCCATCTGCATCTGACCCACTCGCTTTAAATTTACATGAGCGAGCGGAACGGTGGACAATCGCCGGTCAAATGCACAGCCGCCGCCGCTGCTCCACTCATCCCCCCCAGCTGTGGGCCGTCATCAATGTCAGAGGCAAGTGCCAGGTCACCTGGTTGCCAGATAACCAGGGGGTACTCGTCATCTCATCCGTAGATGCACTCATGATTCCCGACATCAGCCATTGAGCATCGATTTGGACAGCGATTGGCGGCTAACAAGGGGCTAACGGCGACTAACAGCATTTTCATTAGGCCAAGCGGACAAATGCTCAATGAATATTCGGCCAGAGCGGAATTAGTTTTCATCGTCAGCTGTTGACGTTTTTGGGCCCCAAACAGAAATACAATTTTGTTAATTGAAAAACAACAAATGGCCAAATGGGCAATAACAATCGAATGCAGTCGGAGGTAGCGTGAGGCAGCGTGAGGAAGCTGCTGCCTTTTATTTTATTCACTTCTCGCGGGGGCCGTGAACTTGAACGAGGCGAAATAAAACAATTTAACAAGAGCGGCGCAGAGCGGCGCGGCGGCCAGCAACAATTAAACGAAATAAAAATAAAAATACCCCAAATGCTGTGTGTATATATATAAGCATGTGTAAGTATTTTTAAATCGAGCATCGCCAGCGGGCCAGAGATTGTTTTTGGTCTCTTTTCAAATTGAATGAAAATAAATCATTGAAAATCCAACGATGGCTGGCAGGGCATGGCCTTGTTGACTCACTCAATCAATGGACAAGAGTGGAACGAGGCCCTGGAAACCCTATCCAGACAAAGAAAAATATATAAATAGTTTATTGAATGTCAATTTAGGGCCAGTTTCCATATACAAAATATTTAAGAAGGCTTGCTGACTCTTTTTCAATGTTTTTAATTCTTTTAAATATCTTATCCTGAGATCTCTTGTTTCTTTCAGTGCAGTTGGTGTCGAAATTTCAGAAAATTGTGTAGTAAGACTCTCGTGTTTGCTTCTCAACCAGCAGTACCCATTCACACTTTACATGCCGGAACGCCACCGACTTAATGCATAATTGTTTATGGAGCGGGCACAAAGAAATATTCTAAGTACACACACTCGCACTCGCACACATTGCGGCAATATGTATAAGCACTAAGCACAGCACAGCAGACACACTATATAGACATATAGACCCACGATGACTGGGACTGAGACCGAGACAAACAGAGGCAGCTATGATATGAATTTCAATTTAGAGTACGTGCTCATGAGGCGCTCGCGTTTGGCGACGCTCACGTACCTCCGTCGGCTGCGCTCTGCCTCGGTCGGCTTCGTAACCATTATACATGCAATTATTAATAGAGAATCCGCAGTCCAAGTCATCCAAAGTTGACCCCACGACCCCGCTGAGATGATGATTGTTTTGTGAATGATTTTTAGAGAGAGAGCAAGAGAAGGGAGTCTTTGGAGGAAGGTGCTAGTACTAGAGAGGTTTATAGAAGCTGAACTTGAGGCCCATTACTTCCGCATATATTTAAAATTTTGTTACTACGTTTAAAGCTGAATTTTCATAAATTAAATGCTCTTAAAAGTTATTAAATCCCAAAGTGCCCTCAGTTAGAACCCGACTAGTTCTATACCAACACTATTACCCACTCTCCCCCTGATACTATATCTGATACCATCTAAATCAGGCTATTACTGCGGGTCAATGAAGTGGCCCGGATTAGCTGGGGCGGGTCATAAAAGCAAATCATCGGTGACGGATGACCCCATTGATGCCGCGGGCGCTTGAAGTTAATTCGCGTCCATAAAAGACCATTACTCATACACACTCGCACACATTATTTATTTTATTTTTTATTGCTAATAAAAAGAGAGTGAGTTTAATTTTAATAGCCAACTTTTTAACAGCCTCCGCAAACATTCTGGTGAAAAAACGCGTTTTTTTTCATAGACTCAACTGGACCAGTGAATGAAATAAAATTAATTGATAAAAATTCCATCACATCTTAATTGGAATCCCATTCAGGGCGATCCGCAGCAGCGAATGCCACTAAAAGGGCTCGCAAAGCGAATATCACGCATACGCGTAGTGGCCAGCGCAGTCGTAACTACCGTGTAAGCGTTTAAGCGCGATAAATTCCCATTGTTACCTATTGAAAGTGAATATTTCCGTGTCGCGGATCGTGATATCATCAAATGAGATCAGAACAACGCTTATCCGATATCGGGCCCATAAAGGCTGGCTGGCGGGGCTGGGTGGCTCGCCACAATAGAATTCCCTCAATTAGCATTTCTTTATTCCCAGAGTATATCGAATCCGATACGTGCCGATAAGGTAAATGCGCTGCATTAATATTTATAAAGCCGGGCGGTCAGTTGAAAACAGTTGCGGTTCGCACTTCGTAAACAAACTCGGCAAAGAATACGCGCACAGAAATTAATAATTAATTTTATGTTTATTATATGTTATGGTGCGTCGTCACAGAAATAAAGAATATTTGTCCAGGGCATAAACGAGGTTCGTTTTCACTCAAGGCCCCGTAAATTGTGGCTAATGTTTGGCCACGGCATCTGTCAATTAAATGTAATATGTTGTACTCGTAAAAGTTAACCATCAGGCCATAAAGAGCCGCGACAGCGACTGCAATCGCAATTACCGACGATAACTACTACACACGATGCTATATAAACCCCCGAATCCGCATCCAAGTCCGGGCAGAGGCAGCGGCACACGCCATAAACACCACTAAGCTGTCGTCGTGCCGTCGAATAATCTTGGCATTACAAAGTGGAGAGCCCAATTTTATTATAATCTGGCAAGCAAATCAAAACACTTCACACCCAGTAAACAAACAAAACAAACAAAGCAACGCTCTCCGTCTCCGCACCCCGCCGGTTTGGCTCATTCAATTCAAAATTCGATTCAGCCATTAATGGGGGCCCATAGAATAGATAATTGGCCATAAAGCTCATCTGTGTCCGCCGCTGGCCAGGCATATTAAAATATTGTTTGCCATCGTATTTGGACTCCTGTGCTTGTAGTTTATACGTACTTTGCCGGCTATTTTTGCCCCCTTGTCTAATGTCCGAGACATTTGGCGTGGACAAAGTTAATAAACACAATAACCGATTTGTGTACATGGTATTTCGGCTTCGATTGCAGTTTAATGGAAACAAATAAAGACGATTAGGCGTAGAGGTAGGGAATCGCCGTTAAAGTTTCGAGTAACTACTGGCCAAAGTGATTGTTTAATGCTGTGTAAGTCGTCAGAAGTCTCACAAATTCGGGTGTGACAAGAACCGACGTTGGCTGACTAGGTAATTGATCTGGCAAAAGCATACAGGAAGACGTAGCTCGTAAATATTTGTACATTTTTGAAAATACATAATTTAATTAAAAATTATACCTAGAATAACGGCGTTTATATTTTGGCTTGGGGTTAACAACTCCCAAACCTTGAAGAACTCGGGGTCTAGTCTATAAAATAAATCTAAATGCGTCTTTGGGATAAAGGAACGCGTTGTAAAAAAATAAACATTAATGGCATAAGTTTATTAAGGCAATTCCATTTCCTTAATTCCCCACCGATCATAAAAATCCAAACACGCAAAACTATTCGGTAATTATTACCTGCCAATATGAAGAAATTAAAATCGAATCAAACCTAAATTGATTTCATTCAAAAGTTATTACCGCGCTTGACTGACGATTCGCGGCGCTTCACTTGAAACACGCATAAATTGCTGAAAACATTGATTCGCGTGCCTCAATGTATGATGCTGGTGGAACGCACTGTAAATCAGGTCATGCTATAATTACGCATATTTCCTCTTATTTTTTTTGGCACTACTTATTGCAATAAGCTCAACGGTGGCAGCCTGCCCTACTAGAACACAAAAATGTTTGCACAAATACTTTCGCTTTATAGTGCATTCAAAGCCGGCCAATCAAGTGTGAATATATGCATGGGCATGGAGTGGAAGGCACTCGATGATGAGTGCTTATATGGCACTCGGCTGACTGCGAATGGAAATTATTACAGTGCAAACATGGCGAATGCGTAATATTCAATTAATTTGATTTAGTTATGGCCGCTGCAGATGCTGCCGCTGCCGCTGCTGCGTTGCTGTGCAAAGTCAATTAAGAATTTATATGCAATTCAAATGTGCAGCTCGATGCTGGTGGAAAAATTATTAGAGCTTCCCATTTGGCTTGTTGAACTCTGACAGTGTTACTTGCCACCATTCGGCGGGGGCTAAAAACTTGACTTAAATTGTAAGAGGTCCTTGCTTTCGTAATGCGGTTGCATGGCAAACTAATTAAAACTTGAGCGATTTCCTCAGTTTGCCGACAGCTTTTGCTTGTTTTCCTAGCTGAATACTTATTTCCTTTATTTGTTTTCCCCCCGTTCGGTTTCTTTTCCTTTTCCTTTCCTTTCCCATACCCACTTTTGCCATTTTCATTTGCATTCGAGTTCGCATTCGCATTTGCGACTCTCCTGCTGCAGCTCTGGCTTTAATTTTTAATTCATTTCCTTGCGCCATTCCAGAACGATTTGTTTGCCTTCGCTTTCATTAGCATAACACTCACTTGCCGCCGCACTTGGCACTGAATGCGGAGTTTTAAATTGAAATCTACGGGGAGTGACTGTATAAATTATGAAATTAACTTTTTTAAGCCGGACCTTTGACACAGTCGTCGGACCGCTCTAATTGACTTCACTTGTGGAGGATTGTTGAAGCGTGCTAAGCCGGTTATCCTTTGCTCTGCTTGCTTTTTTCAGTTTTTTCGGTTTCTTTGTATTTTTTGTGCCGTTGAAGCGAGACAGAACTGAAAATCTATCACGCATACGCACTGTTTTCCCAAATCCCACCTCACGCCCCCCGCCCCTTGGTAATCTGGTTTTTGGAAAAAGTTCACTTCCCAACTTGTGCGCTTTTTGTTTGCTTTCCATTGCCAAATCCTTTCTGCCAGAGCATATTCAACTTGGCTTTTAGGCAGCCAGCCAGCAGCCCTCTCTCTGTGTATTTTGTGTATTTTTATTGACAGCCCGAAGGCTGGCAAAAGGAATGGCAGAGCAAAGCGCATTTACTGCTCAATGTTCAGGTGTTGAGCCTGTCGTGTTATTCTTCCGGCCCCATCTGATTTGCATACTTTTCCGACTATTTTCCATTTTCATTTTCCCCCCCTTTTCTCTCGTTTTCTCGCTTATCTCCCGCTGAGTGGCAGCCCTCCCTCTTCGAAGCCTCGAAAGGGTTCGAGTTCGAGTTCGGCTCTGGCCTAAATTAAGCAGACAATTCAGCCCTCAAGTGCAGGCGCTCGAGACCCATCCCCATCCTTGCTATCCGGACAGATCTCTCCGACGTGGCCACAGTGGGCCATTAATTGCGTCGCGCTGGGGCAACCGCAGAGCCGAGGCCAAGACCTGAACAAAGGGTTATCTTGCCTGGGCCCAAACCGCAGCAGTAACTGGATCTGGAATGTGGTCAACATCGGATAGTGTTAGTTAGTCGCAGCCACTAGCGCCCTTGCCGTTTATCTTCGTTCCGATCAAAGCCGCTGCCGCCATCATCCCTCCTCAGTTTGCGATTAACATGTGTCAGAGTTTGCGCTTCAATGAGCTTTAAATATTTGATTTGTTTTGTCTCGTTTCGTTTTTTTTTACGTTTTTCCGGCGCCCAAGAAAAGACGTGGCAGAGCGACAACTGTGTCAAGTTTTTCCCACTTTTTAGCCTCTCTTGTTTTTGTTTTTTTTTTTTCGGGGGGATGTTCCGGATTCGGTATTGCGGTTGCCTTCGTGTCGAGCACTTCAGACTGTGATGCTGATAGTCTTACCACAGGTAAAAATATATATTTATTTATTTGTATGCCTTTAAAGGGGGTACATGCTTAAAGATGCTGCATTTACTTGTTATTTTTTTATAATACTTATTATTTATATTATTAAACCTACACAGAATTTATATTTAAAAGGATTTTTCCTTTTGGAAATGAAGGCTCTAAGAGAGCCCAAGTAAGAGTATCAAAGGTTCTTCTCTACAAGCCTAAAACATTTCCCATTGTACACTTATGCCTGACTACTTCCTGCTGTGGCTATAACCACCACATAATTGTCCTTGCCAAGTTGGGAAAGTTTCTAACCAAATTGTTTGCATATTTTCCACACACTGTGCTGGAGTCGTCGGGAGTCGGGAGTCCCCTGAGTTCAGAGTGCGAAGTCCGGACGTACTTTTAATTCTGGGATCGCATTTGCTTTCGGATATGCTGAACAGCAGGCGGACGGCGGGCGTCGGACGACTACGACTGACAGGCAATTAAAAAAGCTGGACAAGTCGGAGCCCCGAAAAGCGCAACGCCTTATCCTTCGCCTCCGCTTTTGGCCAATAAATCAGGACCCCGACGACACAAGAAGGACATCAAATGGACACTGAGTGCAGTCCATGTCCGAGGAGTGCGAATTAAAAAGGGAAAACTGCCCGGCCCGTCCGGCAGAAACAAGAATCTGTGTATATAAAATTCAATTAGATTTCTATTTTATTTTTGCGCTTTTCCTTCAACGCTCGGCGCTCTTATCGCTTGCAGCTTTTCTAATCAAGCGGACAGACGGCGGGCATTTCCTTCCGCCGCTTCCTCGGCTTTGTTTCGGGCCGTAATTTGAAGTTGGGCAAAGAGGAAAAGGGGAGAAGGGAAAAGCGAAAAGGAAAACGAGAAGCAGCCCAGAGGCCATCAAATCAAGCGGAAGGAGAGCGCTGAGCGGTCCCAACACAAGATTTTCACACTGCTTCATTTGTTCCACGGCGCCAACTTTCATTGCTCCTTGTGTGTTTGTGTATTGGTGCGGGTGTTTTTTAGTATCCAATAATTGGAGGGACCAAGAGCATGATGGTTTTTTAGTTTTATTTGAAATTATTAATCTTTTGAGACTTAAACGAAGAAAAACCTGGATATATCAATACTTGGCAATAGGGTCTTCTCTAATAGTCATCCTTGAGTTATAATTTCCAGCCATAAGGTAGGGGGTATCTCCAGGTCCTGACCCTGAATTACGAAATTCCTTTCCCGTTTGTGTGTAGAGTGCGGGTGTGCAAGTGTGCGAGAGCTGTGGGCCTTGTCGATAATTTTCTGCCTTTCTACACATTCAATGGCTGCCTTTGACACAGCCACGAACATCTTCACAGCCCAGGCAGCGCTTTTGAAACCACAAATTACATTGAAAATTCCTGCTTGATTGAAGTTGATTGAGCAGGAAAATGCCGACAACGCCCCAGATTCGCTGGCGGGCAAAGACATAGCCATATAGCCAACATAGCGCAACATCCCCGGCGCCTTTCCTCCCCGAGGAGTCGCGTTTTAAAGAAAAGTTTTAAACACCTGTCGTCGCTCTCCAGCAGCATCCCCCCTGAGTCATTAAGTATGCTCCGCGGAGGAGGTGTGTGTCTGTGTGTATGTAGGGGGTGTGGGATGTGTGTGGTCGATCGGCTTGCGGTTATCTGCCGATTTAACGTGTATTTCCGATACATGCCGCAAGCCATCGCCGCCACTCGCAACTCAAAGTATCATAATTAATGAGCCAGCCCCGGAGCCATTGTACCGCCCAACGTCCACCGCAAAAACTAGGCGTGGCCGTCGGCCAAAATGTGTAATCTCATTTAAATAGCATTTTCAGTGGGGTCGACGCCAGTTAAAATACAATTGCATTAATGCAGCCATTTTGCACTTCCGTTTTCGGCCATTCAAGTTGACTGCAATTTGGGATCTTAATTCGGAATAATTGCAGTCGGGCTGAATGGTATTCATCACGATTATTGCAATGCCCTTTGATGGTAAATTATTGAAATAATATTGAATAAATCATGTGTTCTATGGAGTCATCCATCTTGATAAGAACATGTATGAATATACGGATGTTTAGGTTCAGGAAACTAATTGAAATTGACAAGCTATAAATAAGCACTTATCTGATTGAGAAGACAGTGATGATTGGGCAAAGACGCCTTGAAAGTGTAGTATTTGAATATTCTATTAATAATATCACATAATAATATTTATTTTAATTACTAAAATAATTTGCTGCACAGTTTTAATTATATTTTTTGAAGTAAGGAAAATTGATTAGATTAATTTTCTAGGTTAACAAAGATAATACTTATTTAATTCTTTCTATGTCAGGTTTAATTTCAAATTATTATTAAGATTTGTGGAAAAGCTTAACAAATCAATGCCGTATGAGGAACTAGATCTACACCACATTACTAATAGGACATTGAAAAAACGTGCTTTTAATCTGACAACTTCCTAAATTTAAACAGTCTAAAGCACCCGGTAAATTGTCAGGTCTTGGGAAAAGCTGAATTGAAACTAATTAAATCGGCAGCTCATGTGTTAAATGTGAAATTAAAATGATTACCACATGTATAATTATAAATGTGCCAACACCTTTTACGGCGCTAATGAATCTCCTCCGCAATTAATCCCATTGAATATAATAACTCTCACTCACTCTCTCT
The DNA here is from genome assembly GCA_008042535.1 of Drosophila tani. Lineage (NCBI taxonomy): Eukaryota > Metazoa > Arthropoda > Insecta > Diptera > Drosophilidae > Drosophila > Drosophila tani. The sequence goes on along the minus strand of VNJO01005796.1, from coordinate 2,451 downwards.
CTGTCAGTGTCTCTCTGTGTCTCTCGGGAAATGGCCTTATTCAATCAGCTTAGATCTTAACGCTCCCTGAGCTCAGCACATGAAACATCGTTGTCGCTGAATTGTCTATTCGCAGTGAAGCGCACTGTATTTAATTTATAGGAGCTGGATCTGGGTTTAGCTATAAGCTGATTGCGAGATTATTGTGCAAACACTGGATCCGCAGTGTCTGGCAATCAATGGGGCGGCACACAGAGCAAGAGTACTCGTTTAGACAGGGCAAACACTAGATGCATTGTTAATTAATACCAAATAATATTTATTTCGATACTCACCACTTAGTCATTTGAAGTGCGGGGAATGCTCGCTGCCGAAAGCCAAGTCAACAAAGACCCCAAACAGACGCACACTCTGGGAGTTTTCGGGAGATGGCTAAGATGGTGCTGAGCCCTAGACTCAGCCGGATTTCGCATTCGAAATCTAGAGAGTTCGCTCGCCGAGAGTGGAAATGCAAATCGAATAAATAGAAAATAAATAGAAGGCATCTCGGCAAACAAAATCACTCGGTGCACACAGAACGACTGACGACTGAGACTGAGAGGGGCCTGTGCCTTTAAAGAAATGACTTTGCCATCATCCGCCCATTGTCATCATCGTCATCATCGCCATCCAAGATATATTCTGTGGATGTGGAGATGCGTTTGTTGTGGCTTTAAGTGTGTGTATGTGTGTGACCCCTGGGGCAATGGCAGTGGGTGGAAAAGTGGGTGGGTGGTTGGGTGGCGAACTAGGCGGGTTTGGGGTGATGCCTTCTGGGAGCTGCAGAAATGCTGACTATGCTGCTCAGCCCGGTCATGTTGCGTGCCGAGCAGCTTAAGTCGTTATGAGATGACAATTTCTCTACCGACAGAGCGACTCAGCGACTGAGCTGCGACTGCGACTGAGCAGCGGCAATATCAACACTTCCGTTCAGAGCACACAATGCAAAAATATCACTTTCAACAGTGTATCCTCATTTTTATGTCAAATTATGATGTCAGCTTAGAAATTCGATAAGAATAATATCATTTAAAAGTATTACAAATATGATATGATAGAATTACAAGATTCTTGATTACTTTTAAATAGTATTTAATTGATTTGGCATATTAATTAGGAGAAATTTATATATTTTCAATCATTTCTGCCACATCTATGGATTTTGAAATAAGAGTTTGATTTGTAAGGTATCTTCTTAACTTCGAAATCTATAAGAACATAGGAAGAAGGTTACTCTGAATATTTCAGTTAAATTCTTGTAATATTTTCAGTGCCAACAAGAAGACCTTTAAGAATTTACTGAAATTTGCATAGAAATAAATAAGACAAATTGCAGAAAATACTTTTAAAAGATGTAAAGAAACCAATGGGCTATTATTAATATTAATTCTGCCTATTATTGTGCTGTTCCCACGAATTAATAGCCGATCGATCATCATTTAAGAGGACTTTCTTGCCGTGCATCGTTGAGGAACTTTGATTGCAGAGCCGGGGGCATTTGGCATTACAAGTTAGAGGTTCTAGTGTGTAGTGTAGTGTGTGTGTCTGGATGGGATAACTTGGCTCACTGACAACCTTCCTCCCCTTGCATTTTCGCCCTCCCGCAGCTGATGATTCTGTTGAGTGGCTGTGGTACCGTCGGTGATTCCGCTTGGCAGCTCTTATTTATGTTATCGCTATCGCTGCAACTAACGCTACCGCTACCGCTTCTGGTTATAGCAGCGCCTCAAGTGCTGGACTCGATTGTTGCATTTGCTCAGGGCACATAACAGATATATAAGTGGGGCTTGTGTTTTACAATTTATATACTACTGGCATGTTTGGCATTTAAACTCGCGACGAACGTGTTTGTTTCATATTTGCGCGACAACATTTTATTATTAATCGCACAGAAACGGAACGAGAAACACAAGGGCAATTATTTCGAAATATGTATTTTCCGCGAAGCGAAGGCTGCGGCAGTGTGCGCGCACTCTTTGAAATACTTTTTGTTTTCTCATTTCACAAGAACCATAGAACCAGAACGGAAAGGAAAGATTTTCTTAAATTAACGGCAACTGCAGTTGGCGTTTGGCGGCCCTGCGATTTTGCATTTCGACGGCGGAAGCGAGCGCGCAATGTCACGCCGCTCGACAGAACGTCCAACCGACCGACCGACGGCAACGCTGCGTATACGCAATGGCACGCGCGCGCGCCAGATTCACCGTTTCACAGTTTCAACCGTCAACCGTTTACCGTTTAGCGAGCAGCAATCAATGCGCCTGTAATCTCCAGCAATAATCATTAACTCGCTGCCTCTTCTTCGGCTTCGACTCCTCTGGGTCCCCTGGGTTTCGGGGGAGTTTTCCGAGTCGGCTTTCCTTAGGGATTGGGATGCTGCTGCTGCTGTAGCGCGCGCCTATTTCCTCTCAGCATGCGACTGCCACTGCGAGT
>VNJO01005795.1:0-22525 GCA_008042535.1 Drosophila tani | reverse complement strand
TCCGAACAATGGAATTTGTTCAATAGCTCTTCCATTTCTAAGAAAAAACGAAAAGAAAACCAAATAAAACAATCAGCGAAGTTTGTATATGTATGTATATCGCTCTCTGTCTAACTGAAGAATTTGTTTCTGTTAGACAGAGAGCGATATACATATGTACGGTCCTAATTGCGCAGAAAAAAAAAGCACGATTGCGCTGCTGGCTTGACTAATTTTTCCTTCCAGAGCAAAAGTAGAAAAACGAAACTGACATAACATAAGTACATAGCATGCATTACTCACTTATATGACTGATTACGTAGAATACAATAGAAAATAACTTACCTGTAGAGTAAAAATTAAATAATTCACTTCACCTGCACACTTTTGCACACCAACACCAATCTAACAACGAAATACAACAGTGTGACCGCAGATCAAAAGTAGACATATGCCAATCGAACCGATCGATGTCATTTTTGGTATTTTGGTCTTTCTGCGAGCTGGCATACTTTTATGTATATAAAAATAAAATTAAAAGGACTTAATGATACTATTAAAACATGTATTCTATCGGATTAATTTTTTAGAAGACATAGGCGTTGGGAGCTATGTTCTTCAGATCGTTTAGCCCGGACGAACACAGCTGAAACGCTCAAACTAAAAAAAAAATTATAATAATAGCAATGTAATACAATGTAATACAAAAAGTGATTTATGAAGTATAATAATAATAGTAATAATATTCGAATGCTTAAAGCACATATAATACATTAAAATCTGTTGTATATATATGATATAGCACAAAAAAGAATTGATTATAATTTACGAATAATGCCTAAATTTTAGGCCTCAAATTTCTAAAATGTATGGCCTAAAAATATGGCATTTTGGCAATTTGACCCATTTTTTAGGCCATCATTGCCTAAAAATTTATTTTTAGGCAATGAAAATCCAATTCCTAAATTTTTAGGAATTTTTTTTTTCTGGGTGTACAAATACATGCAAATTATTAATAATGATTATATATGATATAGACATTAGATACTCTTACATACTTTCCGTAACATACCGCTTTTTGTAATCAGACCGTAATTAATGGAGATGTAAGCGCTGAAAAACAAATGTAATTTATTGGACCGACTGTTTTCTAGATTTTTAGCGTATAAAAACAAAGTCAAAGTCCCTGTTTCTACATGATAAGTTCAATCATATATGAAAAGTCAAACAAATAGTGTGTCGCCTACTTGGGCAGGAAAAATAAATGGTAATCCGTTCCTCAATAGTATTCATACAATTTGCTTTATCAAAGTTTTCAAAAACGTGTTGAAAAATCATCAATTAGATTTTTGGTTTCTTCTCAAAACTAAAATTTAGTGAAAGTGTAGCATGAGTTCCAATTAAGTTGCCCTCTTTATGAGTCCCTTAGCTCTAGTTTGCGGTAAACGATGTGGAGGCTATTGATCCTAAGTCAAGACATTTCACACAAAAAACAATATTAAAAATATGTATGTATGTACATTGCTTAATCTATCTACCTTATTGTGGTGGCTCCCTCGTAAGTACCTACGAACTAGTGCGCAGTACTATAGGGTAATCACAATCCGAGTATCAGCTGGGTTAAGCTGTTATTTATGTTATGCTTGATGAAGAGCCTTTTTGCATATTGTATTAAATGTTTGGATATAATTAATTATTAAAGATGCCACAGTAATCCATATGGATTTGACACCAAGTTTTAGGCAAACACTTGAGACAAAATGATATCAAGACATTTATTCAACATTAACGATATCACTAGTTTATTAGCAGTCACCAAAGGCATTCGGAAATTCGTCTGTGAATTCCATTAGAGCCAAATTAATTGTGCATCCAAAGTGAATGCCATTCAAATGGTTTGGCAGGCATATAAAATGACAATGGCTGGACAAATTTAATGCAAAATATCGTATGGCTTCGCTATTTGATATTTTATTGACGCAAATATTATTCTGGTAATTATGCGGCCCAAGTGGGCGCAATCAATTTTCAATTAGTCACTTGCAATAACTCCGAGCACATTTCTCGAAAGGCAAAAACGGAGGGAATGTCGTTGGTAATTATTGCAAATTATATGGCTCCGAACATTGGTGTATGAATGCGAGTGGGTACTATACAAGCGATGATTGCAGTCCTGCCAATCGAAAATACTTGAATACAGGCAAGAAATGCGAAGAAGCGAGGAGCGAAAAGCGAAAAAATATTATTCAATTACGCGTCATATTCAGGACAATGGTAACGATGAGCATAAAAGCCGCCGCCTTTCCATAAATACACAAAGTCTCCCTTTCAGTCAGCCCCCGATGTGCTATGTGCTGGCCATAAATTGAAGTAATAACAGTCGTGTGGGACACGCGGCATACCCATAATAGTTTCGTCCTTCCTGCGAATGTTTCAACTGTAATTTTCGAAATTAAATCAATGTATAAATGGTTGACAACAAGGCCAGACGGACCGCATTCCGACCCATAAAGAAGCAACATTCCACAGCCCTCTGGCATTCCCGAGAACTCGAACTCTTTGATTTATTTTCGCCTTGGCACATTCCTGATTGACTTGAAAAATCAATAGAAAGTGTATTCCACACAATTAGCAGTGAGCGGCGAGCGGAGAGCCTCCCTCAGAGGCTTTCACCTGGGCATGGACTGCATTGATAAAACTGCCGACGGCCAGGTCATCCCCCTGGAGGAAATTTACATAAAATTCAAATAAAATAAAACGACAAACGTAATAATCATTAGGCGGCATCCTCCTGGGTGCAGTCGACACTGGACAGTGGGCACAAGATGCTTGCATCTGGGAGTTGGTAGCAGGAGCTGACTTATTTATGGAGTTTTCATGTTAAAGAGCCACTGGCAGTAAATTAATTTGGTGGCTGATAAAAAATACCTAAGGGTCGGGCATCAACTCGAGGCGCTTTAAGAGATGTAAAGGTTACAAACAGCACAGAGTTTAAAATTAACATTTAGAGTCCAGGGAAAATCTAAATTTAAATCAAAGTATTTGTCGATATAAGAAAATGTATATTTATATTTAAATTTCTTTATTAAAACCGTCTAAATTAAGGGTCTTATTAAATGCCAACTTTTCTCTTCTTTATATTTAGACAGTGCATGTCTCTGAGATGATTTAATGCTGTATATGATTTAGTGTTTAAGGAAGTTTATAATAATTATTGTTTTTGTTTTATTCTGAAGACGCATAGATTGAAAGATTAGGGATTTCTAGTGAAATACAATTGGTTAATACATACTATATTGTGCACTTAAATAACACATTACCTGTTTGATAAATGTATATTTCCGTCTGATTCCGCAATCTTAGTTCGACCAAAGAAATTAAAATCATGGTATTCCATTTCTCAACAATAGTATTGATACAATTTGCATACTGCAATTCAAATGAATGGCGTTTCGACTCTGCTATGGTGTTTCCAACTCAAAATACCGCTGTCTTCTACATTGGCTCTCTCCCTATGGGGATTCCAGCTTTAAGGCTCTCTCTCACTAGCGAAGACAAACTGCATTATTATATTTACATTTTAAGCTAGTTTTTACTAAGTGTTTTTAAAAATATTTATATAATATAATTAGTAACCAATCCAATCCTGCAGGGCAATTTTCTGCTGTTCGATTTGCTCGCCCATCTTCTGGGTCATGGCGAACTGAATGAGGATGAGCAGATAGTTGACCAGAATCGAGATGAACTAAGAATAATTTGGAAATAATAAATCTCCGCAACTTAAGTGAATAAGTACTTGCCAGAGCGATAACCCTGCGGTTGAGAACGACATCTAGGCCGCTGGTGAACTGAATCCTGGCCTGCTTCCGCCAGGACATCAGGGACTCGACCAACGGACGGAGCGCGGGGTTCTGGGGGAACCAGTTGTCCAGCTGCTCCACGAGGCGGAGGCATCTCTGGGCATCGCGGATGGTTCGATCGCAGTAGAATGGCGCGATCAGCAGCTTGTAGAGCGGAGTGGCCATGCAGAGGAACACGTATCCGATCATTTGGTAGCTGCTGCCCTGCTCCTCCTCCTCATCCTGCTGGTCCCCGATCCCGACGGACTTCCCGAAGAGGATGTACAGCTCGCTGGTGGTCATGGCCAGGTCGTGGGCCATGGCCGACCACAGGCTGAGAGCGTATACCGCATTGATCTCCTGGACGAGGTAAAGCAGCTCCTGGACCATGACCACCACCTGTCGTATGCGCACTTCCCTCAGCTGTTTCTGGGGGAAACGCCACTCCAGGAATCGCGGATCGAGCAGCTGCTGGAGCAGGCGGAAGCGGATGCCTAGCATCTCGGCCAGAGTCATGTGTACGTAGCCCGAGAAGTGGGGCCCGCCCGTGACTATCGCATAGCAAAAGGCGGAGATCAGAAAGAGGACTGTGTGACCATTGCCAACCTGGATAGCGGCGCAGTTGATGGCCAACAAGTAGAGGGCAGTGACCAGAGCCAGGATTACAATATTCTTCCTCAGCATTTTCCTGTAGTTGAGATTAGCTCCAAAGTCCCGCATCAGCCTGAGATCCAAGGCAGCCAATCTCGTGTAGATTCCCAGGTGACGCCTCGCGGATATTTGCAGGGACAAGACACTGGCCACAAACACAAACGTGGACATGACCAGTTCCAAGACAGTGATGCTCAGGACCAGCTTGTCGGCGAACCTCAGTCGCTCTTGAACATCCTCGGCGGCCAAGAGAATACTCATGGAACCGAACAGTCCCAACAATGCTAGAGCGGCCACAGTCAAGGAGTAAATCCTGCGCCAGCGGCTAATCCTAAACTGTGATCCCCGCCCGCTGAATCCGCTGCAGCCCATCAGGAACTGAACGCCACAGATGAAGCTAGCGGAATCGTAGACCGTTTCCGGCTCGCGGAAGAAGTACAGAACGGCCATTGTGTTCAGCTGCAGGATCCACACTGATTATTGCTATTATTATGTTAATTATGGCCCCTTGATATAAGCCTGACTTTGTTACATAAATCGGAAATCGACTTTTTACTTCCTTGGGTAGGGATTACACTTGAAAAAATATAGTTAGGCTCTAAAATTCTAAAAAGGTTGTGGCATTCCTTCATTCAGAAAATATATTAATTTCTACTAATAAGTCCAGTTTAGTCAGTTGATTTAAAAAAAAAATTAATATATTTTATATAGTAAAATTAGGGTATATATCGAGAGGAAAATGTCGATGAAAGTTCGAAATATCGAAAATTATCGTAATTATCGTTAAAAAAATCATATTAGCGATTAATGCTTTTTCAAATCGAAGACATTGGTAGGAAATAGAATATAAACTGAAAATATAAAATTAATTAAAAAGTGTAATCTGTAATGTTAATCTGTTAGCATAGAATTTTAACTCTTTTCCCCAATTCCGAATTTTTTGAAATGTATTGAAAGGTTTTTCTTCTCTTAGCCTTCAGCTTAGTGTCTAAGGACTCTCAGTGTGCGATAGCTGCTACCTTTACAAATGTGTAAAAGCCATTAAAGCATTTTAGTAATTACCTTGATTACTTTTGTGATAACTTGGGACAATATATTTATTTGCTTCCCGTTCCAATTGTCTGCGGCTTCCAGTCTCTGTGAGCGCGGTTAAGCAATTATAAATGATTTGAAATAAAAAGCAGTTCCTAATAAAAACTGTTGGTGACGCTCATGTGGAAACACTTCAATCGAAAAGTTGAATTTCCATTAGATTGGTTTTGCGGCTGCAAGTTACTTGTTTTATAATTATATAAGCCGGTGGAAAGCATATAATTTATATTGTGCAGCTCGGGAGATGGGCAATGGCAGTGCTGTCAGATTAAATACCATAATCCGGGGGATTATGGCCGAGCTGGCCAAGCTGGGAAAAGTTGTTAATGCCCGGTGACAGAGCTCAACCCTTCGAATTGGGCCAGTTCGTAGATATGCGGCATGATTTACAGCTTGACTGGTTGCAGGGAAGGTAAGGCGTCGGAGGGCCACTTTGTTGGCTTTAATTAATAAAACTTGATTAACGGAAATTTTATGATTGTCCAAACGGCAGCAGGAGGCAATCAATCATCGCCTTGGCCCGCTCTCGTTCGCTTCTGTTAATTATTTTGCATTAAATATTTATGAAATTCCCGAAAGAAAGCCGCGCAAAGGGACAGATCAGTTGGGAAGAAGTGTAAAATTAATTAGGCTGTGTCCGCACGGAGAAACGTCAAATGGTTGCAAATGACAATCGAACGAACGGTCGGCCTGGAGTCGGTTAATAAATTGTTTGCTGCACATTTGTGGTTCAATGCACAGGGACACGGGCATAAATAAATGCGAATTCGAAATTATTTATGCGCAACTGTTGATTTTCTGGCTGATTAACCTCTGGGAGCTTAACTAGGATACGAATGGCATAAATGTCCTGCAAACGCGACGCTGAATACTCTGCCCGAACTGCGCTCGAACTCTGTTAATGTTGGCTTGTCCAGCAGTCGAAAGACACACTTCTGCCTAGAGTATCCCTTTGTAATTACTATGTTTTTTGCTAATTTTGTTTATTATTTATCGGCTTCTGCTCCAACGCACAGCCAGTAACATATGCGGCCACATTTGCATTGACAATGGCAATTACCAAATCCAATCGGATTCAATTGGATTGGATTCTGTGGACTTGACTCAAGTCGGGTGGGCCTGCACTTTTCGCTGGAGCCTCCCCTCCTTTCCGGCCATTTGTCCTTGTCGGTCGCCACTCCTTTTCTCCATTTTTACACACATCCTGACAGCTGGCTGGCTGAGTGATGGGCCGGCTGATTGACTCGCCGAAATGTCCAAAAGTAAAATAACACCGGGTCGCAAAAAAGGAAATCAAATCTCCGCCCATACGGATTCAATTAACGCTAATTTAAAATGCCAACATATCTGGAGAGGCCTCTGGAAATAGGAAAAATGGAAAATTTCCATCCAGTTCCCCACATGACCCCCATCAAAATTGCGTTGTCAGCGGTCCGGGCCTGACACTCCAAAGGGCAGAATCGGCAACAACGGGAGGGACAACTTTTCCGTGTCAGCCAAACAAGCCTTGATTGAGGGCAATAAGCGAGCCAAATCGAGTTTGGAATGTGTGAGAAATGTTTATGAAACGGCCAGATGGATCCTATATAAATAGTATAGCTGTAACATTTTCAATAACCCTTTTCTATCGGGTGTACTCTTGCAAAGTGTTTTATAATTGTCAGCAGAAGTTGGTGAATCAGTGAAAGGCGTATACTCGTAAAGCATATTGCTCTTTTATATTTTAAATTAAAAAGACATAAAATTAAATCGTATATAAATATTTGTAAGCATAGAAAAATTGACTAACATCTTTATCGTTCAATATAATTTAAACAACAATAATTTCAGGACAATAGTCGTATTATCCTGAAAGTATTCAGTGATTAAGACTTATTATAATCGTAAGACTCGGAATGTTCTATAGCTGCCAAGGGTATATAATAAGAGGCTTGCCAAGGTTTTCCTCATATCTCGATTCCTTTTTTCCATTAAAGTTCTTTATTTTATTATTTATTAAGTAACTCAGTCTTAATTATTCCTGAATATTTAAGAATGCAGATGGTTTTTCACCAAAAAACAGCTTTGAGCGATGTAAAATTATTAAAAGAGCAAATTATTTGACCCTTTTTTTCTTCAATGCTTATTATTTTTTTATTATTTATTAATTAGCTCTTAAGTCCAAAACAATGGAAAACATTTAGTGATGTCAAATTGATTAAAGATTAAATATAATAGGTTCTGTTTTTTACCTTATTTTTCGTTTGCTTTTTGGAAAAAATATTGGCTATTTATTAATTACTTAGGAGCCTGAAAATAAATAATGTTTATTTGTTTTAAGTTTATTAAACGATTCAATATAATATCTCTCGAGTGGCTACTTCTTTTTTCCATCAGTTTAAAAGATTGTGGCCAAGAGGAATTGTGGCAGGGCAAGGAACCCATTTGTAGGCACTTGCCCCACTGAGTGCGTCCTAATGCCGCTCACAATTAAATTAAATAACACCATAATTAATTACTGCCCACGCACACACTCACGGCGGTCGGGACTTGATTTGCTGGCCAAGAAGGTGCTAATGTCCTGGCCCATTCACTGCGGATCGAGCATGGTGTGCGTGAGTGAAATAAAGAATGATTTATGGCGGTAAGCTAACTAGCGTTCTGTTCCCGAGGGGGCACGCATGTTCCTGTTCTCACAATTAGGCGCTGCCCCCAAGTGGAACTGGGTTCAGTGAAAGGGAAAAAAGAAAGGGAAAGGGCGCCCCTCGCTGCGCCATAAATCGCATCATAAATAAAAGGGCAGCGGCGCAATGGAGCTATCAAGTTTGATGCAACTTATAACCGTATTTGGCCATAACGGAGCCAATGGGCCTGCATTGATTGGATATATCGGGCGTCCTTAAACGGCGGCCCATCAACTGCTCGAATGTGCGTCCATCAAGGCGCAGTGATAAGACTCCTCGGCACAAAGGCGTTTAATGTTAACGAGAAAATGGCCCCCGAGTAACTGCACTCCTTTCCCGACACTTTTATAAATTGTGTTATGCATAAACTTTATGCGAACGTAATACTCACAGATATATACACACATATATACATATTTATAGTCAAGGGTTATCATCGCGGCTGCTTTATCTCGCCCAGCCGCTGAAATATGCGCCTGCTCCTTCTTGGCTATCTGCTCGGCATCTTTCCGCACTGCATGTTCATTTGATGCCGGCTCTCGGCTCTCCTCCTGGTGGTGCACTGCATAAAATCCAGTCAGCCGTGCCACATAAAACCAGCAAAAAACGATGGAATTATGGTGCCTGCTCATTGTGTTGCAGCTTCTCACCTCTCGAGCACAGAGCCTGCAACGCTCCGGAGCTGCACAGATCCCAGCATTCCGCAAGAGGGCATGGGCGAAGTCATGGGTATATTAGTTCACATCGTCTGAGGGATTCCCATTCCCACAGGGGCGTTGACTAAGGCTGCTTAATTTAAATGAAGACGTCAGACTGAATACACTTGAAAATGGAATGGCACATTATTAGGGGTGCTGGTAAAATCAAGTAATATAGTTTACTAGTTGACTAGTTGAGTATTATTTTGAGCGGAATAAAAAAATCATTAATAATTAAAAAAAATAAAATATATCTTCAAGGACCAATTTTTAAACGTGTGTTGTTGCCTTGCGATCGTTTTTTAAAGATATAAAATAATATCGGCGAAATCTCAAGCACAGAATGGGAAAATTACAGTTGAGTTTTATTTTGAGCGGAAAAAAAAAAAAATCATTAATAATCATTATATATGATTGTATTTATTTTATCAAAAAAGAAATAAATTCAAACGCATTTTATGCGGCGTATTATTAACGTAATTCGCCGCAATGGAGTTGAAGGCAAATAATAGTGGCGCCAACGTAATCGCCGCCAATAAAATAATACTCAATAAAATTGTCAATAAAAGCACAATTAAATGTATTATACGGGTTGAGTCCAATGAAAGAACTCTGGTTAAGTTCGTCTAAGTCGTCCAAAATTTTTTAAGACTATTATCTTTAAGAAATGTAAAGTAAACTTTTCATTCTCAATATTATTTTTTTTCTGTGTACTTTCGAATGGAACATTGAAAATAATCTCATTCAAAAGAATTGCGGTTAGGCCAGGGGCGTAATCCGAATCCCGATCAGCGCACTCGGCTTATTCCAAATAAATTTTAATTATGTGAAACAATATATGGGAGATCCACCTTAAAGGCCTTTTTGGCACTCCAGTCACGAGGCTTGGAGTTGCCTTCGAGGCAGGCAAACCGATTATGTTGCACGTTCCCCGGGAAACGGCAACTTTCCTGCCACATGTTGCTGGTTGTTGGTTGTCGGCTGTTGGTTTCTGGATGCTGGAGCTCGACGTGTGTCAGAACTGATTAATGAGCTGCAAATGATGTTATGCGCAACGCCCGCTGGTAGGGCGTAAATCAGAAATAATCGGGCGTGCCGAGGAGGAGATGCTGGATGTTTGTGGGGTGGCCTTTGGGGCGTTGCAGGCCAGCAGGCGCTACATAATGATGCTAATGATGCTGCCGATTTGGCATTGTTCGCGTGCGCAGACAGCTCGGCATTCGTCGCCTTCACTTGCATTTAGCATGTCACTTGTTGCCGCACAGCTGCTCTCGCCCTGACACTTTTAGTGCCCGCCAAATATAGCATTGCGGGAGCTACGGCGGAGTTTCATTATATCTTTGGCAGATCCCCCGCCAGTGTCCCCCCGGACAGGGCCAGCCACTTCCCCACCAATTGGCAGATGTCAGCTTTAAGCCGTTTTAAAAGGCAAATGTCTGACAAAGCTGCAACTAAAACTTTTTATGCCACTTTGCCCGGCCATTCACAACTTGTACGTGGCAAATAAAAGTGCACCCGGGGACCGCCTGCGTATCGCTTGCCAAATGGGATAGACAACACTCCTCCTCCTGCACCTGATCCGGCTCCTGTTACCGCTCTGGCTCGCCCTGGCCTGGAAACAGATTTAAGTATGCAGTTGTAAGCCATAAAATCAGCTTAATACTTCCGCCGAGCCACAAAATCTGAATTTATAGTCAACACAAGGAGTACACGCAGTAAGGAAAGTAGGAAATTCGAGTCCTTGATTCAGGAAATCACTTTGGAATACCCTTTCGATATGATTTGGAAATAAATGTAAGGGAATAGGAATAGAATTAGGGGGAAAATACAACTATGAGTAAGTTTTACTTGCAAGTCTGAAATAACCGACATATATATATAACAATTAATTAATTAACTTAAATTGTTTATTAAAATTTTTAGAATTACACTTGGCGGAGGTATTAAAACGTCTTTGATTTAATTTGATACTGCCTTAGGCTCTTTCTAGTACATTATTTTGTTGTAGAAAAAAAAAATCGGTTTTAGGTCTAAGTTTCCCTAATTTTTCGTTAATTTTTAAAGGCTTTTTGTGATAGAATCCAAAAGATAAATACACTATATGTGGAATACAGCACAGATAACAAATATAATTATTAAATAATAGTTATACAAGCATTTATTTGATATGATTTTAATAAATAATAAATTGATAGGGTCTTGTACTTTGGAATGCATAAATAAAATTTGATTACAAAAACACTTTATTTAAAAGTTCTTCTTTAAAATTTTGTTTGATAATTCTTTGACTTCGTATTGGGCATTACCTTGAGAAAATCATAAATCACAATATCTTATGAGCTCCAAACCAAAATGTAAAGTAATTCGGTGTTTTATTCCGAATTCTTCAAACAATTTCCACACTTTCCGTTTGTAAAACTTGTACAAACAAAAATTGCTGTATAATCTATTAATATTTTATAAATAATACATTTTACAATTATATAATTATGAATAGGGCTTGATAAAGTTCTTACTTATAAGCTGAAAATCAATTTTTGGCATAGAATTGGCAAATAAACGCCGTTAAAAAACAACCAGCAACTTGCAGATACAAGGAATTTTGGCACTCAATACGAACTGCTCGGGTTTAAAAAATATCACTTCTACTACTAAATTAAAAAACTCCTAAAATGTTGCATTAAGTTGTTGGACAATGTAAGTCCTGCCGAAAAGTCTTTAGATTTTTATTTTTGTTTATGTTTTTATCGGGGTGGGTTTTTATGTATTTACAGCCAGTTATGTCCCCGCTAGGGTATCAAGGCAAGATCTAAGACACAAATTCAGAGCACTAACAAGGAGAAATGTGCTGGCGCTGACGTTTTCTGGGTTACGTTACATAAGACCAGTTTCTGGGCTGGATTCGTCTGGTGAGGAGCCCCGTGTGACACGGTTCGATGGCCAGGTCAGCTGGCCACGAGAAAGAATATCTGTGGAAGATGCAAATGCCGGCGACCCCCGTGGAGATTGCTTTCGCCTTCTTCGCCGCTCGTTTGCCATGCTTCCATATTCCATATTCATATCTGGCGAAGTGAAAGTGCTTGATTAGCAAAAAATAAAGAAATCTGCCTGTTTTTGGCGGTTTTGAGGCCGAGACACACATGTGGGCCTGTGGAGTGACTGATGGCTTGTCTTGCCAGCGATTAGTGATTAGTGTTATGCAAATGGGTTCTAAGGGCCTGGCCGGGGCATATAAATCAATGTGGAGTTCGGGCCAAGGCAAGTCATCAGAGCAAGATGGGGGGCAGCCACAAGTGGACGAGGATGCTCCTGGTGGGCCTGATTGTTCTCTTGAGCTGCAGTGGGAATCCCCTAGGTGAATATGGAGGTTAGACTCCCTTTTCATCAACTAATGAATTTCCCTTTCCACACACAGCAAGGGGGCTGAGATTGCGGCCGCTGAGTGCTGCAGAGATTCGGCAGTTGGAGAGCTCCCTGTCCGCGGGTCGATCCGTTTCCAGTGGATTCGCTGCCCTCACCGGCTTTGCCCTGGGCCTGGGAAAAGCCCTGACCGGTGTGTTTATCTACGACGTAATTACGGCCAATATAACCGAAGCCGAGGAGAGCAGTGCTTCGGCCAGTGGTTCCTCGGTTAGAGAGATCTGCCTCAATACGGGCAGATCGAACTCGGATATAACTTGCATTGTTTACTACGCGAACAATTAGTAATAAATAAATTATAAGAAGGCTCAATAACTTCAGAGGGTCAAAATATCATAGGAAGTTTATCTTTTCTTATCTTAATTTAAAGTCTTAATAAATCTGTATAGAATATTGATAAATATTTTAAAGATGGCGAATCTAATTTCAGAGCTGATGGCTTACTCTTTCAAGCCAATTCGAATTTGCAAATTAAGAATAATATATTTTGTGGCTACCGCGTGGCGTGATTATTCATCGAATAAAACCAGTTTGCGGTCGCTAGCTACTGTGTCAGAGGTCAAACTTTTTTTTTTCTGAGGAATTTGAGATATTGAGAATTTGCATATGCAAAGCTGGGCACTTTCTTTGCCTTCTCGCCTCACATAAAAGTGACGCAGAACCCGTTGGTCGAGTCAGTTGTGTTTCTACGCGATTACGCGAAAGATCGTCGCAAAAATGGAGTCGTCCCGGAATTTGACATTTAGCCTAATCATCCTCGTCGCAGTGATCACTGTCGGTCTAGAAGGTGAGTAGTGAAAGTTGACCTACAGACAGGTGGCTCGGTCGGATTCTGTGAGAGAAAACAGTTATTGGTATAGGATTTTATTAGATTGTAACAAAATGAACAGTCGCAGATCTTCTTTTAAAATTATTGAAAAGATGAAGATTATTTGCTTTACTTGAGGGTGCTGGAACGTCAGCTCCTATGGAATTGTGGCACTTTTATCCGGAAAGTTAGGAATTGTTAACAGAAGAGTAATGGCTTTGGGGATAATATACTTAAAGCTTCCAATTAGAGCTTAGCTGGGAGAATATTTTCTATGAATATGAAGAAACTCATGCCTCAACTTTGATAAAGAAAACATAAAGCTGAAATGATCATTAAGTAACCTTGTGCATTTCCAATTTTTTTAACAAGACAGGGGCAATCGTCGCTACCTAACTGGATGCTGTGTTATCTCTTTGTCTTATTGATCCCATACCGATTTTAATCCATCTGCAGCTCGTCGCCTGGTCCTGCGTCCCCTGACCGAGAACGAACTGCATAATGCCCTGGAAGAATCTGGAATTGGTTCCGACTCCGAAGCTGGAAAGTCGGTGTCCTCGGCCTTTGCGGGACTCACTGGATTCGCCCTGGGAATAACCAAGGGAATCGGAGGCTCCATCCTGTTCGATGTGGTCACCTCGAATGTCACCATCGATTACATCACGAGTCTGCTCAACGCCACCGCCAATTCTACGACATCGAGTGGAACCGCCCAGGAGATCTGCTTCAACAGTCGCAGTGTCGACGGTGAGGTTATAAATGGCAGGAGCAACGACGCCGTGCAGGTGGACGACAGCGTAGATCCCTCTGGCGAGTGGAGACAGACAACAACGGCGACGACGCCGACGACGGCGACGTCGTCTACGGCAACGACGCCAACTACGACTACGAGTACTGGTACTACTCCTAGTGGAGTCACCTGCATTGTCCTGGGATCGAAGGGATATCGCCGCAGGCGCCTGCTGGAGATTCGACCGGGCACCTTACCTGTTCGGGCCTCAAATCGATTGAGAAAGTTTCGCAGGAATAGGTATTAGGAAATAACACGCCTAACTTAGTCTAAACTTAAGGTAATTTATTTATTTATTGATTTCGATTAGCTTAATAAATTTTAATTGTTCTGCATTCCGTGGCTGAGGTGTAGTGTCTTTTATTGATAGAATTTATGATTTGCCGACATGAACTACACAATTTCCCCGGAAATCTTAACGGAGCAAAAACTTAGCACTATCTTACATCACTAAGCGGATCACATATAATATATAATACTTTATTTATTATATATGGAGTATATTTTGCATATCTCTTGGAGACTAAATATTCAATGGATCAAATAAAACCAGTTTTGGGTCACAGCTGGGACAAAGTTCAGACTTTTTACTTCTCCGCAGAATTGAAGAAGACTTACACTTTCCTTTCCTTTCACTTGCGAATAAAAGTGAAGCGGAATGCGTTCGGTGCTTCAGTTGTGCTTTTGAGCAAATACGAATAGGATCTTCGAGAAAATGAAGTCGTTTCGGAATTGGATATTGTTTTTACTCTTCCTTATAGCGGTTATCAGTGTCGGCGTGGAAGGTTAGTTGTGCTGGAAGACTTCCATTATAATTACTATTATTTGTAAATAAAATTATTATCATATTCATACGTCTAACGACTTCGATCCCACTGCAGCTCGTCGCCTGGTTCTACGACCTCTTACGGGAAGGGAACTCCAAAATGCTCTGGAAGACTCTGGAATAGGTTCCGAATCTGCAGCTGGTAAATCCGTGGCTTCAGCCTTCGCGGGACTGAGTGGTTTCGCTCTGGGTATTACCAAGGGAATCGGAGGCTCCATCCTGTTCGATGTGGCCACTTCGAATGTCACCATCGATTACCTCACGAGTCTGCTGAACTCCACCGCCAACTCTACGACGTCGAGCAGCAGTGGAACCGCCCAGGAGATCTGCTTCAACAGTCGCAGTGCCGACGGGGAGGTTATCAAAGGCAGAAGCAGGGATGATGTGTACGTAGACGACAGCGTATATCCCTCTGAGGAGTGGAGGCAGAACCCTTCATCCACCTCCACTGACAATTCCTGGACTGTCATCAATGGGCCCACAACGGATACCACCGCACCGACCACAGATACCAGCAGTAGCGGAGTGACCTGCATTGTTCTTGGATCAAAGGGATCTCGTCGGAGGCGCCAGCTAGAGATTCGACCAGGAACCTTGCGTTCGCGCTCCTCAAAACGGCTGAGAAAATTCTACAGGAAAAGGCTTTAGTCAATTTATTTATCGATTTCGATTAGTTTATTAAATTTTAATTGTTCCGCATTCCGTTGCCGTTGGAGTTGGGCCGTCTTTATTAATGTTCGGATGACTTGGGGAAATCTTGGATTGACATATTTATGATTTGCTGACATGCACTCTGAGGTTGGCCCGAAGGGATTTTACGGGGCGTGTGGACTCTCCTCCGAAAATAAACATTCATATGTGTAACATACACCTGCACTGACAAAAATTGGCTCAACAATTATATTTTCTCTGTTGTCTGCATTCAACTTTAGTACCATTATCAAAATAAATTTTTTAAAGAATTTCATCATATTGCTCACGAATAAAGCAATGATTTTTAAGAGGAATAAATTACAATATTAAAATAAAATAAATGTTTTAACTTGAATGTTTTGTACTTAATATAAGAAATATTAAGCATGGGAATATTGTTCCTAGCATTTTATTAAAGCATTAGGTATTTAAAAACGAGCTGGCCACTCAGTGCCCCCGAGGATTCTTGAGGCACCGAAATGCCTACCTTTTCTTACTTATACGCACTCCGGTAAACTTTACTTTATCTTCCATCTCTTTGCCGTCTGCTCTGTTTTAAGTCTATAGTTTTTACTTTTATTTTCTTAGTTCCGATGCTTTTTTCTGTGTGCACTTTTGCAGCGTCACGCATATTGCCGTGGCAGAATGGTTATTAATACAAACAGCCACGCACGCAGCCGGCCACCGCCTCCCTTACCCTTTCAGTGGCCCACTCTCCTCCGTATCCTTGTATCCTTATGTAAACATTGAAATGTCATTGCCGTCGAGGGCAGCGGCCCGGCACATAAATCCTCCTTGGCCACAATTTATTAACTTTAACACTAGCCGATGTCAACGGCACCCCTGTTTGCTCCTTCGCCAGCATCCAGTTATTGATTTGGATGCGAAATTTATGTGGTCGAAGGACCTCCAGCCTGGACTCTGTTTAGCGAACTATTAACTTTGAATCTTCTTCGCAATGCAGTGTTTATGTTATTGTCTGATCCCTGCCTCGTCGCCTCGACCGGAATTGCATTAGGGACCATTTATTATTTATGTTAATGCCGGGAAAGTTCTCTGTCAGGATCTGAAAAAGTGGTTTGTGATTAAAGTGCGGCCGATGGGGCGAAGCAAACTATTGCTTGAAGAAAACCAAACTCAAATTACCATATTTCTGCATCTTCAAAAGGCCATTGAGGCGGAATCCGAGACTACATATGGTATGTACAGTGGGACCTCTATAGCTTGATAGAATTTTTAACGGAGTTTAATAGCCGAAGAAGCTGTTGGATTATTAGCCTCTGGTTTAACAAATGTAATTTATACACACATTGAAGCTCATTTTATTGTGCTAGCGAGAGAAGAGCAAATTTGTCCCTTGCAGAAAAACTGCTTGAATACTGCAAAGCAAATGTATGGCCGTTTGGAATCTTATTGGAAACTAAAGAGTGAGGACTAGACCTTTGTACCTTAAATGGTTATAATAAACTAGTGAAAATATATTTTTGAAAAGACATTTCCTGTTGGAAACAAAAGTTTCCAAGCAACATCAGCTACAAAAGATTCCTTTTACTCAAATTTGACTGTGTGTGTGTTTGTATATTCATGAGAGAATCAGCAGCAAAACTACAATTATTGTGCACTTTGCCATCGTAGAGAAAGCCGGCTTAATGACCAAGGCCATGACCCCAGTGGGGCAGTAGCTAGCCCCCTTTCCCGTTTTCCTCCCTTTGCCTGAAATTGCGTACTAAATGCGCTAAATTACTAACTAAATGCCGCAAGTGCCGCCCCTGGGCATGGCTAGAATTTCACAAATGAACGCCCTTTTCGGGGGCCGAGGGTGGCGAGTGGCCACAGGGGTTGTTTGGTTGGGCCAAAGCCGAAAACTGAAGTCGAAGTCAAAGTCAAAGTAAAAGCGAAAGCGAAAGCCAAAAACTGCCGACAGTCGATGACATTTGAGCGATAAGAAAAACTGTTGTGTGGCTTACTTGGTGGCTCCCCTTGTGATTTCCTATAAGGGGAGGCGAGGGTGCGAGGTCAGGGGTCGAGGGCGAGGGCGAGTGGGCCAGGCCAGGTCCTTGTGGTTGTTGTTGGCATTAAGTATGCAGGCGTGTGAATTGCGAGGGAGCTGAAATACAAATAGTGAGAGCCGCCTGCCTCCCGGTCCTTTGCAGGCATTTTTACAGTTATTTTTACAGCATTGAAAATTGTTTTAAATGTTAATGTTGATGTTGCCGCTCCTGGCTGAGCTGATAATAAAACCGGGGCATCCCAAAGCCAACGAATAATTGAGATGTTTTGCAGGGGTGCCAAGTGTGTGTGTGTGTGTGTGTGTCGCCACACACACCCCCAATAGCGCCCCCAATCGCAACCCCCTGGGAGAGTCAGCTGCGAAGAGTGCTCGCACTTGTGTTAAATTATGCGGGTTTGATTTTTATTGCAACGCCGCTCATTTCGGAGCTGTTTTTTCCTTTTCCGTTTGTTTGTCTTGCCTCGGTTTCCATTGTTTTATAGGACCTCTCCGCGGAGCTTACGAGTATATGTCCCACCCATGCCCCAAATCAAAATCATCTCGAAAGTATAAACAAGTTACAGGGCCGCTGCGGAGTGACGAGCACGCGTGTGAGTGCGGCTGTAATTTGGTCATGCCTCGTTGCCCCAACGAGCTGTTGCCTGGCATTTCAATTAATGGCACTTGCCACCCTCGCCTCCTTTTCTCGCTTCTCGTATCTCGCTTCTCGCCTTTCGCTTCTGTGATCCAAAGGGTCATCACTTTCACCTCCCGCTGCACTCCTAATGAAGCCATCTCCGGCGGTACCAACCCTAACTCCATCCGCAGAAGAAGAAGTGCTTGGCACTTCTGGGTTGTCAACAGTAGTCGAGAGATATCCGTACACTGGCGAAAACTGAGATAAAATCTGATAAAGGTCAAGTTGATTACTGCCTTATAGCTGAAAATAAAAGAAAACGGTTACAGTTAAGGTTGGTTAAAGGACTTCTATCCCCTAAGGCTACTTTCTATAATTATTGACTTTTCAAATTATATTAAATTTTACCTTAGCCTTACAAAACTCTAACAATGTCCTGTTAGGGTTAACTTTCATTACAAATATAATGAAGAATTAAAGTACTATGACACTACATTGTTGCTTACTTTTTTAGAAGGGTTCAAGGAGCGCATGAGATTTTCTGTAAGAGGGTAGGGACACACTTTTTAAATCAACTCAGCAGTGCTATAACGCATTTGCTCCATAAAGTACGGACATATTTAATTTGATCTTTGAGCAATGCAATTTTTTTATGTTTTTGTTAATAAATAATAAAAGATGCCTCAAGAAAAAAGCGGATTTCTTTGTAGTGAAGGTTTCTCTTCATACTTTATGTTACCCTTTCAATAAATTGAAAAACGATGAAGACCAAAGACCCTAAAGGCTCTTGGATAAATTTATATAGTAAAGAGTGGTTGTAGTACTCCAAAATATTAAGAACGTTCACCTCTTTTTCGCTGGTGTACTTTTTTTCGGTTGCACGATTGCAACTCCGCGGTGACACGTGACCACAGGGATATCGGTTGAGCCCGAATACGCCGCATCGCACGTCTTAATAGATTTTTGATTTGTTTGTTCAGTGCCACCCTCAGCGTCGACTTCACCCCTGCCCCATATCCATATCCGAACCCGAATCCGAATCCAAATCCAATTGTGAGCCGCGCGTGCGTCTCTGATTGGAATAATGATTTGGCAAACGAGGCTAGAACACAAACCGGGGCCAGATTTTTCCAATTGTTGGGGAGTAACTTGTTTGTCAATATGGAAAATCAATACGGAATATTTCTGCTTTGTCTTTGTTAAAGCAGGCGGGTAATTCAATAAAGAAGTCCCGGGCGCCCAGGGGGAGAGGCTACTGCTAGGTGAACTGAACGCTCAAGGCCCCGAGGACGAAGATTAAAAGCGAGACCTGAAAGTTTGTCTGCTCCTTACTCGCCAATGGGAGGGAGGGCCTGGGGGATGGGGCAATATTGGGCAACATTTTACAAATTGTTTCAATTAAAAAGTTTACTTCCTTTGCTTTTCGCCTTTTACTTAATCTATAATCGGCTTGCGATTGACACGTGCTATCGAATGGGAGTAATCGCTTTTGGGGGCGCTAATTGCGGCGACCTTGGCTGAGGCCGTGGCTATGGCTGTGGCTTCAGTATTTATAAGTCCGCAAGTTGATTGCATAATGCTGGCAACGTCCGAAACTGTCCGACTTTCGTAATCTGGGAAAGCCAAAAGCTGGGCCAATTAATTAAATATAATCAGTAGGAAAAAGTTGGCCCAGTCCGCAAATATATTTCACAGTCGCGCTAATTAATTTAATTGATTTAAACGATTCGGCTTGACCCATCGCGGGGTCAGCGGGGCGGCTATCGAGTGCATTTGATCTGTTTGTTTGTTCAAAATTAAATTGACTTGTAATTAAAAGTTTCGCAAATTGATTGAAATTCTCGTGTGTGCTTCCCCTTTTGTTTGCGTGAGCGGGCGTCGGGTCGCAACAATAAGGGAATCCCCGCCGAAGGGAAGCGAAGTAGAAGCGAAAAAACGGCTAATTACGGGCATTAATTAAAAATGCACTTTTTGTTGGTCAGTTGGACTGCAGAGGAGCTTAGACGAGAGTCTGAACCCAGTCTGAGTCCGAGACCACTTTCTCGCCGGGGATATTTTCTCTTTACTCTCTGCGCGAGTATAAGAGTCGAGCTGCACTCTTATACTGCACCTTAACTGACCTACGGCAGGACATCTTCGCTTATTTTTGCCCATTGCCTAATATCTTGTCCCTTTGAAAGTATTCTGAACCAGCGGGAATGCCTCT
The DNA here is from genome assembly GCA_008042535.1 of Drosophila tani. Taxonomy (NCBI): domain Eukaryota; kingdom Metazoa; phylum Arthropoda; class Insecta; order Diptera; family Drosophilidae; genus Drosophila; species Drosophila tani. The sequence goes on along the minus strand of VNJO01005795.1, from coordinate 2,233 downwards.
TATTAAATTTTAATTACTTTACGCGTTTTTCGTACACCTAAAACAGTTACAAGAAGAAATACATAACTGTTGACTTTTGGAAAGACCTTTAATATTAGTAGCTAGCTTTGTGGCTCAACATTTCTTACTTAACTGAGTCATTGTATTGTTAATGTTTTTATTTGTAAATAGCTTATTGGCATGTCTAATCGAAAAATTAAAACATCAAATCGATAATATAGTTAACACCAGAATATCGAACACCGAACCATTTTCACGGTATCTTTGATAAAATGGTTAGCAATTAAAAAAATAACACTTTTCAATGCTAATAAAATATAGATCTAATTTGAGAGATAAATCAATTAAAACTTTTATACAAAATGTAGACCTAAAACGCTTCAAAAAGTAAGACCTCTACAAATTCCAGGCAGTTCACTAAAATATTAAAAAAAAAATACTTTAAGTAAAAAATATAACAAAAATGGCAACTGAAGGAAAATAAAATAAAACTACGCTTTCGCTGGAAAATGTTTCATTTATTCAAGTATACTCGTATTTAGTCTTGAAAAAAATACTGAACTTTTTTGCTGATAAATCATTAACAGTTTTTAAACAAGATTAAATATTAATGCTGAATTCGGGCATATACCTTAGATCAGGTAATACAAATACAAACATTTCTGGTAATGTAAGCCCAATGAATATTATGCTGGAAAAATATAGAAATATTTACAAATATTTCAATGCAGATGCAAGTACGATTGAGTGCCTGCCTGGGCAATGCACTTGCAATAAACAAACAAAGACTCTTAATAGATCCACTCCAAAGTTGCTTGGCAATTTCGTGCTCCAATAACCCGGGCTTAAGAGCTGTCGCTCTCCCTCGGCTCTCTTAGCCGCCAGCCGAGTGATGACGAAGGCCGAGTGGCGGCCCTTCGCTGCCGACTGTGGGCGCATTCGTCACCCGACCGCCGAGCGCCAGTCAGTTTCATCCTGCGCCTCGAACGCGAAGCACGCGACCCCTGATTTATGTGCGCGAGTTCAGCTCAGATTCAGATTCAGTTTCAGTTTCGGTTCCATTGAGATAGTCAGACTGGTGAGGAGAGAGAGTGCCTAATGAGTGGACGGCGGGCCTGCGTGTTAATGGCGAATTAATGACGGCGATTAAAATGCAATAGCCACATGCATAGGCCCCATAATGAGCTTACAGCTACAGCTACAGTTACAGTTACAGTTTGAGTACAGTGAAAGAGTGCTATAAATTCGAAACCCGCGCCAAGTGCTGCCTACTTAGCGGCTTGGGGCTGGCGATCTGCTCGAAGTGCTCGGCGACCATTAAAACGAAAAAGTTGTGTAAAACTCAATCCGCAGCAGATTAAGAGCCGCCGAAAAAGGAGACTGTCAGTGAAAAACAGAACCGAGAACCTTCATTGCTCCCCAGGCAGAGCTTAGCCGAGAGTGTGCCCGGCTCTAATTTGACGGAATCGTTAGTTGACCGGCCAAGTCCTCCCCCAAGAGCTGTCGGATCGCGTGCCGACTACAAGCGTAATAACAATAAACTTGCGGATAACAGCCACGGACACAGATACAGATACGTTTACAGGGACTTAGGTACAGAAACAGCAGCAAAATGTCCCTGCCATCCAGAGCCAATTTTGGATTACTCAACTGGCTCATCGGCTGGCTGCTGCTGCTGTCGATGGTGCTGCTCAGAGGTGAGTCCTTATCCCTCGACCCCCGTCGGTCGTCGGGCTTTTTAATTAAATAATCCAATTTATTTTCATTTAATTTCTAATTAAATTTAATTTGTTTGCGCCAAGCGCTGGCTGCTCTAATTGCCCCCGACCAACGACGTTCCAACCCCCCTCGAAGGTTTCCCTTTGTCGCCTAGGATTTCCCTTCTAATTTCCGGCCAGCCAGCGAACGAGGTGAAGCGGATGTGGGGCAGAATGCGAATTGAAATTCTTTAATTTTTGTGCTAAGAATTTTAATTCCGCTACAGAGTCGGAAAAGTTTCCTTTTGTCTCTGCTTGCTGCTTGCCCTGGCGCAAGTCAAAAGGTGAAAGCATTTAATGCCCATCTGTGTGTGACCCCCAAAAGCGGAGAAGCCACAAACGTTCTGGCAAGCTAAAAGCGCACACGGTGGGAAAGCGATTTAAAAAAGCACGGGTTCTATCTTGAAAGCAAGCAAGAATGTTTGTACAGTAGTTTCCGAATGATACCCACCTGTAATATCTACTAATATCTATTT
>VNJO01005794.1:0-57228 GCA_008042535.1 Drosophila tani | reverse complement strand
AACAAAACAAAGAAAAATACAAATAATCCACTTTTGCGAAGAAGTCAATAAGCGCGGCCGCCGCAGGTGCGTTTTAATTATAGTTTGCTTAGTACAAAATCGAAAAAAATCTAAGCCAACCCTCGTTTACGGCTCTTAGGCCTCTAAACTTCTACACTGGTGCAATATGGATTGGGTTTTGGGGTTAGTTACGTAACACTGGTACATCTGCTCGTCGTTTAAGTTGGGGCCATGGGGCCTGGTTTCTTAGAGTAGAATCCCGCCGATCCCTTTAGCCTGCCAGACACATGTATCCAAATCGTGAGTAAAGAGCTGCTGCTTCGGGCCTCCAAGTGCGATCTCAGTTACGTAATCCCTCCATTCCAGTATCGGCACCACCTCTCGCTAATATAGCGAGGTGCACGCGGCTAGAGCCAAGTTGGAGAGGTCTTGCGGAGAGCGCTGTCTAAGCCCTTTCGCCTAAACCAACGGCCGATGTCTGCATGAAATTTAAATTAGAACTTTAACTTCTCCCGTTCTGGAGACATACCTTCTGCACAACGCACTGACACTTTTTCCTTTACTATTTCCACTGTATTTTCTTTATTGTTATTAGCTAATTAGCTTGTATAAATTTTTAAATTAGCCACACGTGTTCGGTGGAAAAACACTGGCCGCGAAGAGATATATATATATACTTTATAGGTGTTTATAGCTCGCCGAATATAAGTGGAATGATTGCCCGTGGAAGTTTTCGTATGCCCGAAACTTCTAAAACTCGGTCTTAGCTTAAAGCTTTGACATAACGGTGGAATCAGATGATCTTCATGGGTTCTTTCATTCCACCAGTTACAGCAAGTGCATTAGCGAGGGCGGTTCTTAAAATTCGCAGAACTAAGTGTACCTAATAATGAATGCTATTCGAATTTTTATTTTTCAGAGAAGTTGGATACTACAATATTTGCTATCCACCAGAACCATTGCGTGCGCTTTTTGGCCATTCTAATGCTGGCTGGGGGGCTTTGGCCTAGCTTGCTGTGTTTGTTTCTGTTTGTGCCTGTGTCTCTTGGCTTTTGGCACTTGAAAATGATTTGTGGCGGCGGCGAATGGCGAATGTCCAAAAAGTTGCGAACGCCGCCGGCCAAAACCAAAAACCAAAGACCCGGACAAAGAAAGCGGGCAGTGTGTGGGCGGCGGGACACGGTACGAGTATCTGCAGTATCGGTAATATAGTATCTGGCCAAACTGCGGATGGCGGCCCACACGGGCAGATCTCGTTTGTAGTTTGTAGTTTAGCACAATTTCATTTCATCTTCGCTGCTGATAACCAGGCGGCCAAAGCCAAGCAGCCGCGATTCCGACCAGACAGCAACGTGGGCAGTGGACTCTGCGGCTCGGCTTTCCCTCTGTCTGTCGGTCTCTGTGGCCCCTCCCCTGGCATCTGTGACAAATGCGTGCGAAAATAAATTCTCTGAAAGAATCGCCTTGAATACGACGCAGGCACACCCAGTCATAGTCGCAGATGCAGACCAGACACTGGGGGAAATCACTATCGATAATATTTGGATATCGGCGCCATTTTGTGGTACAAAAATAAACACCGTATAAATGAAATGATCGTAAACATCTTATTTGAGTAATAAAGGAAACTTTTAAAAAATTAACAAAACATTTTATAAAAGTAAGGAAGAAATATTTCGTTTTGTGTTTTGCTAATTCAAAAAAAGAACAATTACATTTACAATTACAATACATTTATATCATAAGAACGTTTGGGTTATACGATTTTATGGCAAAAACACCTTCTTCTTCTTTGATTTAAGATATAGGAACTTATATCTATTTTTATTTACATACTACATACCAGTATGTTTAAAAGTTTTATTTTAGAAAATTTTCGAATAAGAAAGTTTTAATTTTTAAAATTTTAATAACTTTTGCTATATATTTTTTATATTAACTATGAAATAACATATCCTTCATGTAGGTAAGGAAGAAGTCCTGCACAATGAAATTATTTTTAAATGCTAATAATATTGTTACGGTTTTTATTTGGAGTTTAGCACAAAAACCCTGTTGACATTTTTTCCTGTGCAAATGCAGAAACAGATACAGATAGAAGCCAGTCAGCGACGGGGTAAGTGGCTGTTTTCTTGGGCTCCGGCTGTTTTAATTGCACTGCGCTTAATTTGTCATTAGCCTTTGACTTTGGCCTCGGACGACTCCGAGAAGCAAATAGCAAAAAGCAGGGAAAGCGGCTCCAGAGAACTGGAGTCATTCATCTCTTGTCATTTATGTTTCCGCTGGTCTATTGTATCTGGCAGGCACTTTATCCAGCAGGGTTTTTGCAGCCATTCCCTTGCAGAGTCTCAGTGCGAGTAGCTCGGCATTGTTCGATTTTAGCAGGGCAATTAGTCACACCGAGAAAATTATTTATTTCGCTGGGCGAAGGCGAAGTTGGTCGTATCCTGGCTTCCTGGAGGGAGCGGGAGGCAAGAGCCGAACAAAGGGCCGCCTTTCTATTGCAACTTTCCATTCAGCCACGTTGCTTAATTCTCGGTGTGTATCTGGCAGATACTTACTGGTAATGCGGATGTATTTATCACACGTCTGCATGCCAAGCGAATGAGTATCTGCAAGATACTTTAATCGCTCGCCGCTGCTGGCTCGCCATGAAAAACAATTTCAAACATTTTCGACAGTTGTTTTATTTCTTCTGCTCTGTGTGTGTGTATTTTGGTCAAAAGTTTTTCATGAGTAATTTTCAAAAGCCATAAAAATGCCGCAGACAAAGTCTTCCTGAGATACGGCCAGAAACAAAAACATCGCATACTTACCGCAAAGGCTGCAGAGACAGCGAAATATAATATAAAATGCCTGACATCGTTTCGGTTTCGTTTTCGCATTCGCATTCGGATTCGTTTTAGTTTTTATTTCCAGCTGCAGCTACCTGGCGGCGACACAGGTGATTGATAATGCAGCCTAAGCCCGAGACAAAGCCGCTATCGCATCTGCGTACCTCGGTATCTGTGCCTGTCGCTGCATCCGTATCGCCCCAGCGTCTTTTACCTCAGCGCTACCTGCAAATGTTTCGTGTGAAAACTACCTGATTTTCCGGCTCACTTGAGCACCCCGACTCAATCAGCCGTGACCCATCCGCAGACTTTCTCAACAATTGCGCCCATTGTGCCAGAGTCCTTGTCCGCAATTGCAGTTATTCAAAGCTGCGGCCCTTTTGTGCCGCCATCATATTTAAATTACTTTATTTCCACTTGGCATAGCCGAACTCGAACCCGGTTCCACTCCAGACCGCTCCGCGTCCACTCCCAGGCCCCTTCCGCCGCCTCGGTTTCATAAGCTCCGGGCTCAAAATCAGGCCCAGCACATTCGTTATGCACACACAATGAAGATATTTAAAACATAAAGCATCTGATATATGTACCGTCTCCGGCTGTATCTGTATCTGCATCTGTGGCTGCGCCGGCAAACCACATTTTAGTTACACGCATAATTTTGTTAAATTCACATTTATTATAATAGCCGCATATCCGACGAGTTGTCTTGTGCTGCCCAGAGAACAGTCATCTCCAGTTTAATAAATTCCCGGGGATTATACAAATTCGTCAGACCATAAACCTCCGACTATTTAACCAAAAGGGGATATACTAAAAGGCTGCCTTACTGCCGCGCCAATACGTTTTATTGTAAGTAAATATAATGCCAGTATCTAAAGTACATTGACTCTTTCCTATTCGTCATAGCAAAGCAATCAACAATATTTAAGCAAACCGTTATTTGCATTTTCTTTAAAGGTTCTTAATTCATTTTGTAGTCTGATTTGCAAGAAATTTTAAATGTATAGTTATTATATAATTATCGTTACGGCCGGAATTGGATCACCATGTCTTATAGCTGCCATAGTAACCATAGGGCAAAAATGTTATATTTTCTCTATTTTTTAAGATATTGGGCTCAAATTAAATATATGATCCTTATATTGGGCTCAAATTAAATATATGATCCTTATATATTTAATTTGAGCCCAATATCTTAAAAAATAGAAAAAATATAACATTTTTGCCCTATGGTTACTATGGCAGCTATGAGACATGGTGGTCCAATTCCGGCCGTACCGATATATATACTAGCTGCAATAGAAAGAAGACTATCTGCAAAGTTTTATTCAGATAGCTCAAAAACTGAGATACTAGTTTGCCTAGCAACGGACAGACGGACAGGGCTAGATCGACTCGGCTATTGATGCTGATCAAGAATATATAGTATATACTTTCCTTCACTGCGTTGCAAACTTCTGGACAAAATTATAATACCCTGCAAGGGTATAACAATGAAAGTATTTTAATTTTTTCTCTTTTCTTTAACAAAGTTTCTGTTATGACTTCAAAAATAATAGCTGACCCCACAGCTACCATTCTTCTCTAGCAACACTCTTCAGTATTGCATGAAAATATGTGGAAACTAAACTTTTAATTTAATACTCTTAGATCATCAGATCTATTCATCTGGTCGATGCTGTCTCCTTTTATATATATGGAAATTTTACCACCGCCCCAGTGTGCGATGAGCTTTTGCATGAACCATTAAATTCTGTGTGTTGGCTGGTTCTTCCTTCATCTTCGTTTTTCCTCGCTTTTTATTTTGATGTTTTTTTTTTATTTTTTCGCCTGCGCACTGCTGATGAATGACAAGCCATTGAGCGGGCCCCCGATGGCCCCGTGCCCGATATTATGGCATATTTAATGTGCGAAATTAAGTGTTGTTATATCTATAGGAATTATTTCATCAAAATTAAGTAGCTCATAAATTATTTGTGCATGGCGCTGCTTAAGCGCTTTTGGGTGTGCTTATGTGTGGGCCACCAAGGTCACGGTGTGGCAACAATTGTCCGGAGGAAATCTGGGGAGCGGAGGTCATCGCGGCATCTCCCCTTAACGGGTGAGAATTAAAGCGCTAAGCCGGAGGAAACCGAGTCACGTGTTCGTGCCGGCGCAACCATGATAATTGATAGCCCCAAGATGGCCCAGAGCCTAGCGTCGGTCCGATGAGAAATGGTCCAAAACGCTCAGGAAATTCACACCTTAAGTCCCCTACGGACTGAATTCTATCTGCAGCGATAGCTGAGAGAAGTATCTGTAAGTTAAAGCATTGAAAATTAAAGAGATACAAGAAAAGTATTTCACAAGGTTTTTACACATTATGTTCCTTCCCTAAGACTATATAATGTCTTTCCATCTTAATACGAACGATGTGTAATTTTGTACATTTACATAAAAGTACTTTTAAAAGCAAAGAATAGAAATTGTTAAGAGGACCCAACATTAAAATATCTTATCTTTCATCCGTTCAATAAGAAAATTTATGAAAAATACTTCAGCCGTACTTAAGGGGAGAGAAGAATCAAAACTAAAATCGAACCACTTCAAGGGAAACGAACTGAAGATGAGCAGGTCATTAAGAACTGGACGTAGGGTCCGCTGCCCTCGGAGTCATGGGTTAATACCAGAGCCAGCAGATTGCATGTTCCGAACCCATAATCCTCTTCAGCTGGAAATATATGACGTGAGCGATAAGAACGAACGATTTCGAGTGTTTTGTTGCTAAATCTATCAGAGAACGCCTCGGGCAGCGTCCATAAACTATAAATAAATAAAATACTCTGCATGGAAGGGGCAGGCTCTGGGCGGCGAGCCCATTTTCATTATCTAGAACGGCGCAGGAGAGTACAGGAATTATCAATTAAGTGTGGCAACCAAAGCCAAGCGCCGAGAGCAATGTCAATACGCGTAATCACTCGGAAATGAAAATAATAATAAGTAAAAGAAAAACGAATAAGACGGGTAGGAAAGGAAAAAGCCATTGAAGATGAGGAAAATACCCGAGTAATTCTGAGAGCTGGGTGCGGACTAATTGCCGTACAAAACACTTAATTGACCTTTGGCTCGGAGGATGAGAACGGCTGGCGGCGGGTGAGGACGGAGCTGGAACTGGCTGGAAAATAAATTAATTATGCAGCCGGAGATGCACAGACTGCAGTGGCACTTAATGGATTTCACTTGGTCATTGCGTGTTTTTAATGCCCTGTTTTTATGATGATTATTTTTTTAGGGTTTGCTGGCGCAGCGGAGAAATGGAGTCCGGCTAGGAGAGTGTCATAAAGAAATTGCCAACGTCGGCTGCGGCAACTGGAGCAATGTCGTGACAGATAAGAAACCGCAAGCCACAACTGAAGTGTCGTCTCTGGCTGTCTGGAGCCCCCTCTCGCTGCCCAAAAAAAACCCCCTTAACCCGCTCTTAACCCGCCTGTGCCGACCAGCCATGTGGATAACGTGACCAACATGTGCGTGCTAAAGAAGCGAAGAGGCAGCCTCCAGTCGCAGACTGCCTGCAAATAAAGTGACTGCATTTGCGTCTATCCGAGTGCATGTATATGGCAGGCCATGGTTATAGCTACACTGCGCGAAATGGAGAAGCGTCCATAGAATGCAAAATAAACAATACATGTATTGAATATAAAATTGTTAAGCCTGTAATACTTGAACTTTTGAAAAATGTCAAACACGGCCAAACTGCATGGCTAAATAAATTATGTTTTACCAAAGTTTAAGAAGTTGCCTTTTATATTTAATTTTCATTAAATTTAAGAACAGCTAAATATAACCACAGATTTACATTTACTTAAAGAAACTATATTTAGTTCCCAAGGGATTTCTATTATTAAGCGGATCAGTCATTACTGTTATTTCTATTAACCATTAACCGAATGTACTTACTTGCTTAAACAAAATTTACTTTTATACTCTGTGGGCTGTACTTTTAAAAACAAGATTCTTTCCTCAGAGAGCACACAGGTTCTTTTAATATTAAAACCTTTATCATATTGATCCCAACAATAATTATATGTTTCGATTAAACTGTAAAGGTCTTGAAATCCGCTTTATTTCAATCCTGTAGTGCTCAGTCATTTTGATTTTCAAGTGTACCTTTCCCTCCAGAGTGCATGGCTCTATGGCTATGGCTGCATCTATCGGTATGGATATGGCATTCGTGCCCGTTTCGCAGCCAGACTCCAGCCCAGTCTCGGATGCGGACTCATACTCAGACTCCGATACCGACTTACACTCGGACTCCTCTCCTGGCAAAATTGACGGCTGCTGCACGCTCTTGTGTAACCTTTTAATCCGTTTTGTAAGCAGAACGTAACGCACGTTCGCATAAAATGCAACTGCAACAAAAACAGCAACAGCAATTGCGGGGCAGGCAGCGGAAACAAGCTGTACACAATGCATCCATACCCAAACTCAAACCCATACACAATCCCATATCCATTCCCATGCACATGGCAATTCACAGGCACCAGCGTTGCCAAATATAGATTGCAAAAAATAGCTATAATAAACAGGTAAACACATATGAAAATAGGTAGGAACTTAAGCTGCAAAAATATCAAAACTCTTTTCGGCCTATCTATTAATAGGATGTGTAAGAATTTATTAGTTTTCAATTGTTATTCATATCATTTGAAAGAAACACAGACTAAATTTTACATTGCTCTGTAATCTAATATCATAAATGTAATATGTTTAACTAAATTATTATACGTTGTAGGCAAAAGTTTTAAACTTAGGCTACAAGAGGATTTGGCCATTGCTAATGTTTTTTTTGGCCGGGTTTAACTAAATTGTATGTGTATTATTATACAAATTCTCATACAAATTCATACTCCGTGAGTACGAGTAAAACACACTCATTTTAAAAACATCATAGTTACGACTCGAACTCCGGACAGTCAGCACTCCAGTCCAGCATTTTACCAAATGCTCTACTCAGGCAATTCAAAGAAAGCCAATGAAAACATGAATTGGGAACACATTCTACACGACGTGTGACAGTGGCAAAATCTAAAATTAACTTTCCAGGGAGCGGAGGTCGCTCAATTGTTCTCGCTCTCCCATTTCATCTATATCTTCCCTTCAGGTCGCTTCTCTAAAAGCTCAAAACTCGGACTAATTTCTTCTCGACTTCAAGATCGCTTCTACTCGAAAAAGCAATATTGAGAACAATTTCGTCTTGATTTCACAAGTTTTTCTGGGTGTATTAATAAAACCTAATAAAAATGTTTAAAAATATTTACTCATTTTACATTTTGTACCCTAAAAAATATGGCTAGAAAATAGCCAACGTGGTCACCCTACCAGCCTCTGCCGCAACCAGAGGCAGTCAGAGGCGATTTCCGAACCAAGCCCAGATCAGACTCTGTCCATTGTTGCCGCTGCCGCTTCTTTTTTTTTTTTTGCAAACAGTTTGCGGATAAATGGGTGAAATTGGTATAAATGATGGAATTACATTGTTTGAGGTCGCCACACCAGACCAAGAGCAATGGGAGCCGCCTGCAGTTGAATTCTTGCCCGAAAATTGGTTTCAGTGTCGGGGTTTCGCAGTCGGCTCCGGCTAATTAATGTAACCCAGTTGAGTCGCTTAGCCCAGCTCATAACTGCTCTATCAGCGACTCAATCTGCCGGCTTTTTAGCCGATTTTTTCCAGTTAGTTGCTCCACTTCGCTGCCGGAAAAAGAGCGATAAAAACTGGAGCAAAACGATAGAGAATCGGAGACAATCCCGAGCTGCCGCTAAATCGAGCTTTGCTCTGCTCTGCTCTGCCCGTTCGTAATCCCATATAAATATGTAGGGCCTCTCGAGGGCAGTGGAATTTAATGAAGCGAACAATGGATTGATTTAGGGGCAAGAGTTTGAGGTTGAGTTGCCGCTAAATTGGAGGAACCATTTTTAGATAGCAGACAACAAAAGATTACTTGATGATGCCTCAATAGGAAAATGCTTCATGGGTGTGTGAAAACACAATCACTAATTAAGGCTACATTTTTGAATGTAACTCAGGGGCTGAGATCTATATTCCTTGAAACATGATTTTGTATTTTTTCGAATACCTAGGAAGTTACTGCATTCTATTGAATTTTCATGCGACCAAGTGGTTAGATTTCCTTCTTAAAATAGCGATTTCTGAAACTGTTCATAAAAAAGTATTTAATTACCTCATGAGAGTATTTGTATACTAAACTTACTTTGTTAAGAAAAGGAAAGAATTAAGATCATGATCGAAGATACTGCATTAATTATATCAAGACTTCGACTTAAATTGTGAAATCTTTTTTCATATATTCCTATAACTTATTGATACCCGCACAAAACCAGAAATGTCCACTAATTTTTTTATTTCTTTAATCGCTTGATTAAATTATTGATTGTGTAAATGCCTGTGATGTTATTTATGATTTTCATTTGATGAATTCTTACATTACCATTTACCGGATATTTATTGTTTAGATTTTTGGTTTTCCTACTAAAGTCCGCAAATGATTATTGCATTAATTTGTAATAATGGAACAATGACTGGCCGCGACCCCGCCCACGCAGATGCGTTCTATTCCCCAACAGACAGCATCAATATTTAATTTATGCCGCCAATATTAATCAATTAGTGTGTGGACAGCAAACAGCACTTATGGTCGTCTGATTGGCAGCGTTTTCGGCGGGGATAGGGGAGAAAATGGATAAGGGAAGAAGGGAACATGGAAAAAGGAAAGGGAGAGGGAAAATCCACCCCCAATGACGGGCTTCAACGCCCACTAAAGACCGAAGGGTCTGGCCCAATGAGTCCTGACCAAATGTCGCCCTCCTTTCCATCCCTTTTCGCCGTCGTCTCGTTGACGTCGTTGTTGTGGCACAAAAGGCAACAAGCAAATCCAATAATACAATTTATTATCAATGCCAGACCTCGGAGCCACCCTCGGATTTTCAAGGAGGACGGGACGGTCGGAGGTATCATAAATAACGCCACAAAAAGCCCGGCAAGGATGTTCGTTCCTACACAACGTGCTTTCATATGGCGGAGTGGGCGGAATGTCTTTGCCACATGCAACACAATACAATTAAAACCTAATTAGGTTTTAATTAAGGCTTATTAATTAAATTATAACGCCAGGCGTAAATAATGCTCAATTCATTTTAATTAAAATGTAGCAGTTACAGCTGCCAGCGAAATGTGCGAGTTGCCTGGGTCTTAGTCGCAGTCAGCTGCATCTGACGGATGCAGATACTCTTGCGCAAGACGCCGAAAAAAAGAAACTGGCACAAATGTCACGCAGCCAGATACGGATACGCACAGATACAGCCGCAGAAGCAGATACAGCTACAGATACAGATACGACGGATACCAGAGGCAACTGCAAATAACGCAACTTATGGGCCGACTTCTGGGCCGTATCTGTAGCTAGAGAAGATTACGTTAGCACAGTTGCCGGTTGCGGTTTCGCTCTGGCTTTTGGCGCAGTGCAAACAGAAATAAAATCCGACACGAGAAGGAAAGGCAAATAAAAAATAAATAACTTGTGCTAAAAAGCAAACACAGATACGGTTACCTTGTCTCTGTCTCTGTATCTGCGCCTGTGTCCGTATCTGTATCTGGGAGATACGCATAAGGCCGGCCGGCTAGCTATTAAGGGGCGTTTCATTTTATGTTTCATTTGCGCCGCCGTCGCTGATGACGACAAAATGATAATGACTACAGCAAAGCCAACAATGACGGAGACGTTGCCGGCTACCTGTATGAATGAGCCATAACGGGGGGTTCGCCGGACTGTGCACCTCTATATAGATATATATATATATAGTATGGACTGGCTGCGATGAATGGCTGGCCTGGTCTGGCTCCCCCCCCCCCCCCCCCCCCCACCCCGTATCCCATCGGATCAGACCAAGTTAGGAGCATGACTAACAGCGCTGGCTCGCTACAACAACAACCTGCATGAAACAACAAAAACTACGACATCGTCAGCGCAGCTTGTCGTGTCATCGTCGACGTCGTTGTCGTGCAACTGTTAGCAAAAAAAAAGATACAAGGCAAAAATGGTGGCCTGTCACGACAGCGAACTTCAGATACTCTGGCGGAAGTATTGCAGGAAAAGCTAAGTGCAGCGTTTAGGTACTTAAGTGGGAATAAATAATATCATCAAAGGCATAAAGAACCTATGTATAAGAAATATAAATATACAAATTAAAATATAATTCAATAGTAGTTCCCTGCTTCATGATACATTATATATAGTGCCTTTAAATTATAGTTACATCTTAACTGGCCTTGTTACCCCCATACTCTATAGCCTACTTCCTCCGCCACAAGAGTATCTAAAAAGTAAGATCCGCATATGTATAAATAATCTGATAAGACAAACAAGTTTGACGCTTCAAATAAATGTTTGCCAGCTCTGCGGCACCCCTTAGGGCCCCTCCTCCTCTACCACAGTACCCCTCCACAGTAACCTTTGTGCGCTCATGTTCGGATCCATCTCTATTTATGGTGCGACGCTTGATGCCTCTGCTTCAGCTTCAGCTTCGGGTTTGGCTTCCCATGTTGAGCGGCAATTTTTATCTAGCCGCTGGCATCTTGCGGATGCGAAAGAGTATCTGCAGCGGCCAAGTGGGATTCGGTCAGCACTTTGCTGTGCCAGGGGGAGGAGTTCTCGCATTTATTTGCAATTAAATTTATCTGAGCGTTGGCAAAAAGTATCCCCAGACCACAACGCCTCCACGGTGACACGTGCTCCATGATAATGGCGCTGACAAACCGCTGCGGATAGTTCTTCGATCCAGGCAAAGTCATAAAACCCATAGTACCCGCTATTCCTCGGCAACCCCAAACAAAGATACATACTTAGATGGCCTTGTCGAAGCGTCGGGGATGCAGCTAATTTCATTTGACAATCGCTCAGTTTCGTTGCCGGAGAGACATACCCACACTTGTGGTCCGCATACTCTTGTGTGTAAGTGCAAAAACATGTTTCCAAGAACTCCAAAGTCGAGGGCCAAACATTTCGGAGTGGCGGCGATGATGTCGTTCTGTGGCTCTGATTATGCCGGGCTGATAATCAGGCGAGTGCATTGAATGGACTCGCAGTTGGAGGTCGTCCACGCTCTTCCACAAAACTGTTTCTCCCCTCTCGAACATTAATGGAAGGCAGCCGGGTAAACGCCCAACGGGGACTGAGGACCGGAGAATGGGGACTGACATCAAGTAGAAATGGGCGGACTCAGCAGAGGGGAGTTTTTGAATTGATAAATCTCTCGGGCAGGAGAAACACGTTTATTGGGGGAGCCGTCTGCATAGCACACCAACATTAAAGAAATTTAGATGAAAATCTCGGAAAAGGTCACTCTGGCTTATCAATAATATGAAGATATGTTGGGGATAACAATTCTGGGATTACTCGCCAAGAGATAAATTAAATGTCGGCTGAGTAAAAAACAACCCACAACTAAGACTAGTTAGGCCAAATGCCAATATAAGCACTAAGATGCGTAGCGGTCGTACATTTGAATTGCAATATGCAAGGAATTTTTCTGCGAGCGAAAAATTTGAATCCCTTTCGCTAGCAAAAAATTGAAGTCTAATAAGAGAATGCGCTGCTACGTATGTGTAAGTATCCATCGATCAAGCCAGTGCGAATGTGTGTGTACATATGGCGCTACTCATCTTGATGTTCTAGAGTCTTTGGTTAGACTTTATTTTTTTCTTTTTTAATTTAATAACATGTTCGATTCTGAACATTTACCTGTACTCTATTCAAAATAAATATTCTTTGGTAGAAAGTTAAGTCCAGCATCGTTTAGGATTCTGAAAAAACGATCGTATCTTAGATTAAAGAATATTTTTTGTTAACAACGTTTTTATATAATAATTATCAAAAAATGTATTTTTTAATGCCTTCATAGGTTAGTATGGAACAACTTTTTTTCTAGGGACAACCAATCGAAGCACATTCATAGCCAAAAGACAAAGCATATGTTAACTTCATAAATTAGAAACCTAAACGGCGCGATATCAAACCACTTTCAAAATTTGTCTAAAAATAGAATCAGCATATCTCAGCCATAAACTATTGTTCAAACAACGCAACCGAGAAACATAACAACGTTAATGTCAAATTTTATTGTATTTACTTCTTGGTATTTGATGTGGCATTTGAAATGCGGAAAGTCTTGAAATTACAAGCTGAGCAATTAACGAACTCAACACATACGTGTTTCCTTAATTTCAGACAACAGAAAAAGAAACCTTCGGCGAAAAGGCCGGCGATAAACAAACAAAATTATGTTTTGTGCTCGGTAAGGCTGAGATACAAATGGCAAGCCAGAACTAAATGAGGCTCAACCGACTTGTGGCGAATGACTTGATATTTGGGCAGCATAAAGTGAAGCGAGCTGAGAAGCTGCCACAATAATGGCATAAATAAGGCTCAGAGCTAATGATTGCCATAAAGCGATAAGGCCCGAAACGTGGAAAAGCCAAGGAGCGAAACAGAGGAAATAACCAAAAACGAAAACAGAATCCTAAGGGCAAACAAAAATCGCTTGGAAAAACTTTGATTACTAATGGGTGGGATTGAGGTAACGAAATGTCAAGCCCCCGCCTCGAATCATTAGAAATGGCCAACGATTCTGCAACCGTAGCTTTGATTAATGAACTTCAATTAAATGCCAAAAAAACAAAAAACACCAAGCTCGTTGATGGGGGCCCTTCATTCTCCATATTCATGACTGGCTTTTGGGAGTGGGCGGGTGGACGAGTGGGCTATTCGGTTAGATATGAGTGGAGCCCGCTCCGTAAATGTTTGTTTAATTATGCCCATAAATAATCACGCCTGAGTATGTGCACGGGCATTAATTGGGACCGACTCTCTGTCTCTGTTTGTACCCCAGAGTACTGTGTACACTCGTAATAATCCGATTTTTCGTGTCTGTAGAGTGCAAGTCATTAAAATTGGTTCGAAATCGCCGAATTCATTCCCTGAGAATGCCTGGTATTGTGGCACGGAAATGGGTGTCGCTGGCGTTTTTTATGGAACTCTAAGTATCGGGCTGAGAGCGCAATATTTTCCTTAATTAGTTTGTCTGGAGGTAAGTACTATAATTGAATGAATATATTCGGCGTACTTTGGAAATAGTATATTTAAAAGATTACTTAAAGATTGTTAATTGTACATAGGGCACTTTAGCTAACCAATCATTATAGTTAGTCTAATCCACAAAATGTCAACTTATAATAAATCAATATTCAAATATCTAATTGACCTATTTCATTTTATTAATAATTATTTAATATAGAAAAAAACAGGAAAATGCCTAGCTGGCTACTACAAAATACCTTTTCACTTAATACCTTGTGACAGATGTAGAGTACGGCGCAAGTCATCTACACTCGACCAGAAAGCGATTCTTCAGGCATTGCTATTGCAATTTGCGGCAACATATGACGCCTCTAATTATACGAATTTGGCGCCTTATCTGAAAGCAAACACGACAAATGGGCGGCAATGTGACGCGATTGTACCATGAACAACTTGCCATATAGACGCCACAAAACCTCTCCGCCAACCACACAATTTTCACCTCAACTTCATGTCCAAATCGGGAGACAATTATCCGAAAGACGTTTTTGGCACGGCAAACACACAATTTGAAGCGTTGTTTCCTTACACCACCACTTGCAATGGCCAAAACACAAATAGCCAAAACTATAAGCCAGCACAATGGAAACATATAAAATGAAATAAAATTGTAGCCAACGGGCAATTAAGGGAGCTTGTCTCAGAGCCAAATATGAGGTTTACCTAGCCGGCTTTTGGACGGGGGCGGATCATTATAAAACTGCAATTTGCGCCTATGACTATAGCCAGCAGATAACGCCGAAGCAGGCATCCGAGCAGAGTCTGGAGATACACTCAAACAAACAAAGGAAATTAATACTCGCATAAAAAATAAAAAAAAATATATGTAGTATTATCTATAATTTAATAATTTTGTTAATTTTGTATAAATATTTGAAAATATTTATTTCTAATTTTAGATAAATAAACAATTGTTTATTTACAACAAGGCTTTTTTGTTACTTTTACAGTTTTAAATATACTTATAAAGCCACGAAAAATAGACAACTATTTTTTTGTCGATGTGGAGGCTAATTTTCCCTCTGTGTAGTAATATAGAGACAGTTGTTGGTTTTTACTGCCTTGGGCTTGGCTATGGTTACCTACTGCCAGCGGGCATTAAAGCCGTATAATATTTAATCCGTGTAATTAAGTCCAAGGAGAAAAAAGTATCAAGGGAGAACGGAGCAGAGCAGGCTGTCTCTCTGCCTGCGCCTGTGTGAGTCCCGCCCCGGCTTTAGTCTTGGCACATAAAAATAAAAATACAGGTTGACTGTGCCCGCTGTTAATGTTGTTGTTGCTTTTAATTACCACACTCGCACACACAGGTACTGACACTTGCATATGCCACAAAACAAGCACTCACACATGGCATATTGCCATTACTATTTGTTGTCCGCTGTCCGTCCTCCGTAGTCCGTCCAAGCGGTCCGTCCCGCTTTTCTGGGTCTTGCAGAGTGACAAACATTTTGAGGTCACAGTGTGCCATTGTCATGGAAATATGAAAAGAAGTGGAAATGGGAAATGTCCGAGCGGGGAAAACAAATAAAAACCGAAGAAGAACGAAGCTCGTGGAAGTCCAGGTACCAGCGGCCCTTTGAAGGCCCTTATTCCTCAAGATCGGAATACATAGATTGCGCAGCGGATTGCGGACTCGAGCTCTGTGCCTAATGAGCTGATTAGGGTTTGATCTTATTGTCCCTAAAGTACCGGCTGCGAAAGGTGAGATATCCCCGAGATAACTTGAGAGCATTTTTGGAAAAAATGGCTACAGATCCATTTCGGGACAATGCAGCAGAAAGCTGAAAACTGATGTATCTGCATGTCATCTTCATGCGAACTGTGAAATCTGGGTGTCTTATGAACACCAAAGATAACAATTCTACATTTAAGGGGGATCTTATGTCATATTGTGCAAGAACCCATTGGGTATGAAGAGAGGATTAAGAAATCCACAGAATACAACAAGAAGATCCTTGGATCCTAGCACTATAGCTTCTTCTAGTATTTGACACTTACTGATTCCCATTTCTTTGGACTTGATAGTTAAACTTCAGCTTAGAGGATACATCTGAATTATTGCTAAAAAGAACTTTACATCATAGCAGCTTCACAGAAGTATCTTTCGGGCATGCTGTCAAGTGAGATATAAAGCCTAGATTTAATGAAGACACTAGTATTGATCAGAGGTTCTTTTTATAGTTTTCATAAAGATAATAACTGTGTTCTACTTTTTGATCACTTATACCTTCATCGTCGTTGATAAGGATTAGGTCTTTTGTTTCTTTCTCCTGATTGTACTGATATTGGTGGGCTTCATGTTGCTGTTTTAAAATAAACCAGAAAATCCTCTTTATCGATTGGTTTAAGCAAGCATTTTCTATAGTTTCTTCCGAAAGAAGACCTAAGCTTCCAACCACCGTGCCACATTGCCGACAGTCGGAAAGAAACCCATACCAAGAGTCATTCGAATCCGCTCTGAGGCTGCAAATGGGGATACGGCTTGAGGTGGGGGCATGTCGGCAAGTGTATATGACTTTGCTATTTGGTGCGTGTAAGATTACACCCCTCCTTCTGCTGACACCGCCCCTGGCAAAAACAGAGACGTGTCACTAAGCCGCACTTGTACGTTTGTTCGTTCGTATTTCTGCCGTCTAGTTGCGGTTGCGAGCGTTGTCAGCTTTCCACTCCGTGTTCGCAGCTTAATACCCATTATACCTTAATATTTCGTGCAAATGTCATAAAAAATTCACTTTAACTCTGAGCGCTTCGTGCTACCAAGAGAGTAACCCAATCCCACAGATGGGGAGTGCACTCGGAGAAATTTATTGTGCTAAAATTTGCACAAAACTATGATGATTCCACAGTACAATTTTGAACATTATAAGGAAAAAGTAAATACTTTATAAAGTTTAATACACATATCCTGAGAAGAACACCGCTCAATCCGCTTGAAAATAAAGCTTAACTGAAATCAATAATATATCAAACATGGTTTTTAAACTTTTTATGAATATTATTATAAGTATTATTATTAAGAACTAGTATTATTTAAGAACTATTAGTTACCAATATATTAAAAAAAATATATATTTATATTTTAAGTATTTATATTTTATTGATTTTCAAACGGGACTCTATACCTTCTTAATTTTTCTATATGCGGTTTTATATTTGGTTTACAGCTTAGCCTTTGACGAACTTTGACGAATATTTTCCCTTAACACAGTGACGTATAATCAATGGTTAATTGCTTACCATTGGACATTAAATAATCCTTACGAATATGAGTTTAAAAATGAATAAATAATGAGATGAGGCAATCAGAATTTAATAAGAGCTCTGGCATTATTTTATTGTAAAAAGTTTTATTAGTCCCTTTTTGCGGGAAATCATTATACCTATTAGGAAATAGGTATGCGGTATTTATAAATCTTGGGCCCTTTTTTCTGAGTGCTTGGCTTACCGCAAAAGCCCCCAAAAGCAAACGCCGAAGTGCTCGGGTGATACCGAAAAGGAAGGCCGAAAGCTGACAACGGACGGCATGGGCCGCGTCCAAGTCCAGCTCGCAGCGGTGCGGTTCGATTATTATCAGTTTCTTAAAATATTAAATTGCTTAATGACCTCGTTTGGGAATTTGTGCCCCTGGCCAAATGGCCACGTAAGCGCTAATCCAACCCCCATCCCCATCCCCATCTCAATTTCGGGCCACAGCCAGAGAACGATCCCAACCCCCAGGGCCTGGGAATCGGGACGGCTGCTGGTTTTTATTCCGTGGCTCACCCTCGATTGGATGACTGGATGACTGGCTGATTGACGTGTCCTGGACAGAATGGCGCTTAATTACTAGCTCCTGGAAGCCCCTGTAATTTTCATGCGCCCGTTAAAATAGAAACTCATTTAACTTGTATACACGGACGAGCGCGACTATCGACGAAAGTTCCCCCAAATGATTGTGCAAATTATAGCAAATATAAAAGCCAGCAGGCCGATCTGATAAATAATGCAAAAATAGCCGAGTGGGGGCGGTGGGGCCACTGGGGCACAACTGGGCTTTATAATTGAAAGGCACTGCGGCTCGGCAGGCCCGGGCCCGCTGTAATTATATACATGAAGGGGCTTGGATAATAAATGGCCTGATTACCTGTGACTAAGCCATAGAAAATTCTGCCTTATAGTTATTGTACTTATTATTTGTTCAGTGGTCGGTCGGCCAAGGTTCAGGATTCAGGGTTCAGGGGTTAGGGGTTAGGGGTGGTATTGTATTATCGGTTTTAAAATGGCCAATTACGGGAGGCAACTGAGGTCAGGAGTCACTATTAAACTGCGATTAAGCTTTTAATGAAAGTGCCTGTTGTTTACTTATCGCTGTCTGGGAATAGCTGCCTTCAGGATCGCAATTTAGTTCATTCAATAGTGCAGTTTGGCTTAAATATCAATAACAAGGCCTTTGAAAAATTTAATTTGTGATAATAAGAGTATAAGCCAAGCCGGAAAAAACTTGAAGTTCTCTTAATGGAAATAATGATAAATTGTTTCGATTTGAATATGTTTTATTTTAGGACTCATTTTTACTCAGCCACCTCATTTATTTTAGCTTAGTAATCCTTTGAAAGACAACCGCGAGTTAAGGCAAACACCCAAACTAATATTGTAAAATGAACTAAAATTTAACGAAGGATCTTCGATAATGAATTCGCCATTCCTTCCTTCGATTTCATTTATCAGTTGTGGTGATGTGTTAAGTCCAGGTATGGAGGTACTATAATAATTAGAGCACTTTAATCCTTTAATTCAATTCCGATTTCTATAATATTTAACTTGAAAGATCGCTGATTAAAATGTAATTTTTAGTAAAGCAAGAGCGAGAATTTTTTATTAAGCTCTTTAGCAACACTAGTTAATATCAATTACCTGAGTTACACTGATAATACCTCTGTTTGGTTGGCATTTAGTAATTTTAAAAAATAAGCACTTCTAACCAAATTAGTCGAAAAGCATTCAGATAGAAAAGATATTTTGCAAGCCATCTCTGTCAATTTCTAATTCAATGACCACATGTGACGAATTTCAAAGTATTCTTTCGGTATCCCAATGTCTGAAATAAACACAAACACACTTGATTTGCTTTCCATTCATCATTAGTTCGTTCATCTGCGAGAGATGCTTTGTACAAAGTTAGTTGATTTTTAAAAACCCGGACTGAAAGAGTTCACTCATCTATTCCCATGTGCCACATCCATGATCGATTTTTCGATATAATGCGAGAGGAGGCTGGAGAAAAAACTGCCTGTGGTCATTATGCTTATCCCGTGCAATCTGCTATTCTTCCGCTTTGGTTTGCAAGCCACCCCGAGGGGCAGGGCAAGTCCCGGGCGGCATTTGTAAGTAATCCATCAACTTCATGCATAAAATTGAATGGCGAAAACCGAACAAAACGCCCGCATATGTGATTCTGTTTGCATACAATTAGATACAAATCAGAGCCAGCTGCCGCTGCCGCCCCAAAAGCTGAACGAGTCGAACTGGATGAGCGGACGGAAAGCCCAATCCCAATCCCAGTCCCAATCGTTTGTCAAATGCGCCTCTGACAAAAGACAAGAAAAGGGCTGAGATCTTGTTCTGGCCTGGCCCAACCCCGTTTGCTACCTCACTCGAATTGTTTGCCGTGATATCGTGAGCAAATAAAACTCCATTCAGCCATTCTGCCAGTCTGCCAGTCTGACATAACGGTAAAGTTAAAGTTCCTGTTTGCCAAGCCGCACCGAAAAAAAAAATTTTAATTTCGGATTTCTGTTTGCATTTGGCACACAGTTTGAACTCAATGCAGACCCCAATCTGAGTCCGCGTTCGCGTCCGAAAACCGCCAACTTCATTGCGTTTTTGTATCTTTATCTGCTGGATGTGCATCCGCTTGCACCCCCTCAACTACCCCTCTTGCATGGCATTGGCGCTTTAAAAAGTAAACAGCGGCAGGGATGGGCTGGGATGGGGAGTGGTGTTGGGAATTGTTTGCTCTGCACAGTGCCGCCGTTTTGTTTAAATAATGAGAGAGCGAAAAAACGGGAAAAATGCGAATGTTTTGCGCCGCCTTTAATGTAAAATTCAAATGTTTACCCAACGCGCGGGCTTCCTCAATGGACGTCGGCGAGGGCGATGGCAGGGGCCAAACTTATACAAGCGGGGCGGCATTTGCATGGCTTTCCTTGTTGCAGCCATAAGAAAGAAATTTAAATAAACCAAAAACATTGTTTGAGTAACGTGTTGAAAATAAACGAAGCCATTCATGGGCACCACTGAGAATGGCAAACAGAAGCGCACACACTGCTCCCAGCCACAGGCGAACTTCTCTAAAGAAAACGAAACTAAATTGGATTTTTAATAATTCAAACGAAGGGGAATTTCAGCTGGGATTTGGCGACAAGAAGTAATTCGATTATATGCTAAATTGATTTTACTGTTTATGGCAGTAAAAATTTGTAATAGAAAATAGTGATTTCCCCTTTGCAATACACAAATTTTGAAAATAAATTAAATACTGAAGAACACTGGATAGAGGCTAGGATCCAACCGAGCTCTCCTGCCTTCATAGTAATTTTATATTTATAGAATCTAGCCTAAACGTAATCGTAAAAGGGGGTTTTTCAATAATATTTTAATAAAGAATCTATTGGTACTAGCCCTTAAAAAACTGTTATCAACGTTCTCGATATTGGCTTCTCAAAAGCTGCCCAAGAACAAAAAGTCCAAAAACTTTTTTTTGAGAATAAGTATTCTTGGTTAAAGAATTGGTTAATGAAAGTATTCATCTATATTCATCTATAAAAATAACTATTTACTTCAATAAGAGGTCATATGAACTATATTTTGAGCTTAGGGATACAGAGACTTAAGTTTACATTTCTTTCGTAACTTAATAAGTTAAATTATATATTTTTTGTAATTAGCTGCCAGGGCTATTGACTATTAACTACGTAGACGTAATCGTAAATTTTTAAAACACTATTTTTACGGATCGACCTTAACTTGAATCCCGGAAAGTCAGCTCTTTACTCTAGCACTCTACCAAATACTCCACTCTGCAAAAAATAAACTTTCCAGAGTAGGAAAGGAGCGGAGGTTCTTTCAAACATTTTTTCTCTCTCTCTCTCTCTCGTCGTTACTTTTATTATTTGGATAAGAAGATAAGTTTTTGCTTTTCTCCCAGAAAAGGAATACTATATTATTGGAAAATATATTTGTTTTAAAACTTGTTCTTCACAACCCGAATAGTACGAAACAGAGGAGGGCTCGAGTTACAGTGGCTCGCCTGCATATGCAGATATGCCACATGTATGTACATATGGGTCTAGATACTCCCCGACAGTTGTGCAATTCGCGGACTAAAAGCGAGACCCCTCAATCATGCTCAATCATGCATCGTGGCGCCTCTTTCGGGCCAAGTTGAAGCTGAAGTTGCGTTTCCTGTCACACAGAACCAAACCGAACCGAACTCGAGTCCCCTCCCTATGGCGCACTACCACTCTCCCTACTCTCAACTACGTAGTACTCAGCCCAGCGCAAATGAAACGAAATGAATGGTGACAAACTCAGCTCGTAAGTGGCATGCATTCATTTCTGGGCACGAAACACGACCGGATTCCCAGTCCCAGTCCCCGTCCCATTACCATTCGATTCGCAAAGGAATCGCTCGTTTCTGTGAAAATCATTTTCGCCAAATGTCTGAGGCCCGGCACGTTTATTTTTTATTCTTTGTACTTATGCGAATATTTGCTCGGGACCAACGAAAATATTTATTGAGCACGATTTTGAAATATGAACGTTTTTTATTCGGCGGCCCCTCGTTCGCCTCAGGTTACGCAAGCAATTAGAAGGGACTCGAGAGTCCGGGGAAGGGGTTGTCACTCGGGCCCATGGATGTGGAAGTGGAAGCGAAAAAAGGGCAACCACAGTGGTCCTCCAAAACGCAAACGCAGAGCTCTGTGCAGCGGAGAGGAAGTAAGCCGGACTACGCGGGAAAGGAGCCCCTTTGCGAGGACTCGATGCTATCAATGCAATCGACTGAACAAAGGACAAGGCCTCCGGCAAGTCGCTGGGCGTCTGAGGGGCAAAAGCCTCAAAAGGGGCTAACGACCCTATGTCGAAACACGACCCGATTCAAAGGATGGAGGAAATTAAGCTCACAGGCTCAACAACTTGCGTTTGCTAATGATTACTATGCCATATGAAAGGGATCCAGTGTCGTCAGCCTAATTCGCACGAGGAAAGATGGAATCCTTGGGATCCAAAGGAAATCCCTTAACTCCAGCAGCCATCTGCTGAATAACATGTTTGTGCTTGGGCTTTAGCTCATACAAATGTGTCACTAGCATAAATTTAAACATAAGTAAAAAAGGTACAAAATATTTGCAATTTAATTTCCATCTTTAAATAGTTTATTGAATTTTTAAAGGCATTTAAGCATTGAAGAAGTATTATTTTAAATTAAATTAGAGTTCTAGGTTTAGCTAAAGCATAATCTTTGCACTTTATTCTAAGAAAGTCATTGGATACATGTATTGTTTAATAAAATTTTAATAAAATTATATTAATAACAATAATGCAATGATTTTTGTGTGTCTTTATCATAATTTATCCAATAAGCTTGTATTAGTTTATCCGCCTTTGAAGAAGACTTTGTATCAACATTCACTGAAATGTTAAAGTATTTGCAATTATCTGCCGCATTGTAATTGCCTTAGGTAAATGCCAAGACCATTTAATAACTCCAGCGGTTCTTGCCAGGCAGTTTTATGGCTATATCTTCCTTGGAGTCGGGGCCACACCCCTCTATCTCCATCCCCATCCCCATCCCTTTCTCCCCATGGGGCCTCCACATGCAAACTGCACATAAAGCTCCGCCCCAACCGCTTTGTCTATCTCCTACGAGCTTGGGTATAACTCGTTGCGTGCGTGTCGGGGCCCATCAGGAAAGATATAGTGTGCGCCGACATTGTTGCATATGGGAGTACATGTGTTCATGCGGCGGGAGGGGCGCCGCGCCGGTGCCCCATTCTGTATTCAACAACTCGAATGGGGCGCGGCCGCGGCCTCTCCAAATTCATTAAAAAAAGACTGATAATCAACAAATTTATAGGCGTATGCCAACACATCAATGTCCGACGGCTGAGGGGTTCCGGGGATCTGTGGCCCGGGGCAGGTAGGTCTCTCGTGTAATTTGCGCACGCTTATCAAATTGTAAAATCAACTTTCGGTTCGAGACTAGAGACTTGCCGCAACTCGAGACGTGAGCAATAACGAGCCGAGTGATATTTTGTGTTCTCCATAATAATTCTGATTATGGGAAATCGATAAAAATCAATTTGCAATTTGTAGACAGCGCCCTGCCGATGGTCACACCCAGTCGGCCCCCAGGCAACTCCAACTCAGCTCGAAGCAAACCGAATCAAATTGCACACATTAAATATTTTATGATCGATTCGATGATTGTGTAATTTTTAGAAATCGACTTGAGCTATACATATCATGGTAGAGCATCCATAAATTATCTTAATAAACATGGCTAAGTTTGTGCATGAGTCTTCTTGTCATTTATTCAATCAAATAAAGTAATAATAATAATTAATAGAAAATACAATTAATAACACCAATTTCGGCAAGGCAAAGCCAAAGTTCCCATAACAGCCTTAACTTTAATAAATATTCTAAATTCTTGACTTTTCTGGTGATTTTTACTGCTGCTTTAAGACAAATCAGTCAAACCCAGCAAGGATAGTAATATTTGATAATGATTTAACTAAGAGAATCCCCTTCGATACACCCATCAGCACAGAAAGATCGATAAGTCCACCATCGTAGTTTAATTTAATTTAATTTCTTTTAAGGTGTATTCCTAACGCTTCAGGTTCAAATATACTTATAAATTAATTTCATTCTTTATTCCGGTGTATGGCAAGTCGAATCGATCAATGAAAAAGTCATTTGCCGTGGAAGAAACTTTTAATTACACGCGCCTCGAATTAGGTGCAATTATTTTGTAAATGAAAAATGTCCGATGATTAAGCCAATTTACCCGCCCCCCGAGCCCCAAAACCCCTCCTCATCAGCCATCATAGCCCCTACCAAAACCCCGCGCCCACCTACTGTACTATCCCACCTGCCGGCAAAACTAATTAGGTGGCGTGTGAACGGATACACCTGAGCTGATGTGGCTTTTGTCGATGGAGCCAGCGGCGAAAAAATCAATTTAAAAATGTCAAAGACGAATGCGAATGGGACAGCCACCACCGCCGCCTCCCGCTGCCACCCACAGCCACCCCTCGTCCTGTGCATCAGACCGTGTGAAGTGACAAGGGCGTCAAGAGGCAACGCCCTTCAGCCCTGTT
Organism: Drosophila tani; assembly: GCA_008042535.1. Lineage (NCBI taxonomy): Eukaryota > Metazoa > Arthropoda > Insecta > Diptera > Drosophilidae > Drosophila > Drosophila tani. The sequence continues at coordinate 32,844 of VNJO01005794.1, read as the reverse complement.
TCCACCACCAGCCTTCAACCCACCTAAAGCAATTTGTATATTTTAATAGATGAAAGTCAGTTCGCCTTTGAGGGCGGTATAACACCGAAAGAGCTATTCTTTTTATACCCGGTGCTCGCAGAGTTCAAGGGTATATTTATTAGGAAAAAGCAATCAAATAAGATATGTTAACTTCGGTTTAAATTAAATTAGCTATTTGTGAGAGTCTATGCTGACAATGGGCATTACAACATACATATAAAAAAGTTTCGAAGTAATTTGAAATTCGAATAGTACATATTAATTATACTTTATTTCCTCAAAAGAATTTTACCTTTACTTTTTAAGCAATTGTTGTTGAATTTTAAACAATATGTGTGTCCATTTTGACTAGTGCAATAAATATAAGTTTACTCTTGTCGCACTAGGATATTAAGAAATAAATAAATAAATAAATAAAAAATGATTAATGTTGGTCTCTCTATACATATGGTACATACCTGCCGAGTATGGCATAGTCGGAACACCCTAGCGGTTCTTCTGTTTGGCATTCTGGCAGGCGACCAACGGAAATCATTTGGGGCTCTCGGTTCTGGTCGAAAAGCTCTTAAAACGCTGTGCATTTATTTGAATTACCCGCTCGGTTCTTTCAGGTCTTCTGGCCCGGCCTTTGTTCTTTTGCCCAATTCGGCTTCAATTCGGCACAGAAACCGTTTTGAAATCTCTTCGAGCACTGTAAATATTTCAATGCCGTCGCCGGTTTGTTTATTTGGCTTTTAGTCCGGGAACACGGAGGGAGTGCAGTACAACTTCTTGACATTCGATCGCATCGCGCACCGCGCATATGGGGCGCCTGCCACACAAAGTTGTCTGCGCGCTGGGTGTTTGCATTTAATTTTGTGAAAACAAACAAACGGGGCGAACGAGCACAATACTCGTAAACCGGGGCTCGAAAGTTATGATGAGGGTCGCGAAGGAAATGTCTGGCTCTGCGGGCAAATGGAATGGAATCAGCATAAGATACTGGCGGCAGGGCGGCCAGATAGCAATGCCCATTTACCAGATACATTCGAGAGGAATCAAAAGACGAGCCATTGTGCGTTCATTTAAAATCCATAATCCCTCCGGGTCACAGTCAAATGGCGTAAGCGGCTGTGGGATCTGCAAAAAAAATCTTCATAAATTAGTCTAATGAATATTTACGAAACGTCAAGATATTCGCTGAGCTGGATTTTGATGAGAATATTTTCAGACAAGTTTGTATGGAATCATCTTGAGGGATTTACCAGTATTGCGCTCATTTCATTATATTAGTGTATCGGCGTATTTATTGTGAATTTAATTTGACATTATTATTGACCTTAAATTTAAGAACATTTTTAAGACTCAGAACTCGAAGTTCACGACTTCCAGGTAATGGAGCAAAGGCAAAAAAGTACGTCAAGGCCTGTGAAATTTCATGATTCAGCAGAACATGCTCGATAATCTCTTATTATTCACAATCTAAATTACTAAACAAAATAAAGATCTCTAGATAGAGGCATGAGTAACGCTGTCCATAAAAAGTAAATAAACATTTTACAAGCTCACCCATGAATTCCAGCAGTAGATTTTTGGCCTGACGCAATTCTAACACCACTTCACATGGGCCTTTTGTCCGTAAGTAATCTTCTCCGTACGATTCGATGCCCAGCCCAGACAATGAGCATAGAAACTGGCTCCGTTCTTAAACTATGAGTTTATGAATTTATTTTGAAAAGTCATACGCATTGTTTGGGCAACAATTTATCACCGCCAGACTCGGCTTGGATTGGCCTGGAACCCGGCTTTGTGCGCCGAATATGGCAGAAAAGCCAAAGCCAGCAGCCACATCAATCACCGGCTGACAAGCCACCTAAATACAATATAAATATATTGGGCTGCCAGGGAGGCCAGTCGCTGTCGGAGTCGGAGCCGGCAGTCGTTATAATCTCGGATAAGCTAACCCGCCGACTTATCGCATATGTGCATTACATTAAGCTTAATTAGTATTTCAGAGAGCCGCCAGGCGGAGGAAGTCACTGTCCACTGGGAAAAGTCGATTCCATGCCAGTGTCATTTAAAATAAAGTAAACTTATTATTGATTAAATCGTCCCAAACGCACATACCTTTTATCTTTGTTTCAATTATTTCCACTAAATAATTAAAAATTTTAACCCCTGTTGGTGAAGATTAATGCCATATTTCGATAACATTTCTCTCGGTGTGGCTTGGTAAAGTCTTGGGACTGTGGGAAAGCTCGGACTCTGATTAATGAAGCGTTGTGTTCAACATTTTATGCATAAATTGCGGCACGTACAATAAATTACGCAAAATAATAAATGGTAAATTATGCAAAGCGAAATGAAAAGTTTTCGAGTAATCAGCGTGGAGGGGAAGGCCGACCAGGGGCGAATACTAACTATATCTGTGCTGTCGTTCATGCGAAAGAGATTTGCAAACCTGATTCCATTGAAGCCATAGAAGCTGATTCTCGTTTCTGTCTCTGATTCAGATTCAGATTCCTTTTGCTTCATTACAGCGACATCGAATTGGAAATACAAAATTCTAATGAAAACGTAATTCGCTTTTCTGAATCACGCTTCCAGTGACCGTCGAATCAGATTGTAATTGAGGCGACGTCTGAGCATTTCCCTTGAATTATGGCAGCGACCTTTTCGATTCTGCTCTCTGTGTTCCCTTTTCCCCATGCAATTTATCGTAATGAGTTTTATTTTTTATTGCGCCAACGTGTCAAGTGTCTTCAAGGGCTCCAAGATGAAAAGAGATCCGGAGGGCGCAAGCGGTGGGAGCCGTGGGAGCGGTGTGAGTCGAAGTCAGCAATTAATTTCCAAAGTGCCAGTCTCTTTGATGAGGTTGAAAGTTGTTGATAACATCGAGTAAGATGCTGAGGCCGCCCTCCCTCCGATGTGCATTTTAATTAGAAATCAGCCGAGAGCGACGGTCGATGGTCGCCAGGTAAATGACATTAAAAATGCATGCGGCACAATTAGCAGATGCTTGCAAAACATTTTAACCTCACACTTCAATCGCGCGGATCGTCATCTGCAAGCTGCATGTGAATCCGCGGGTCCTTCCTGAATGGGATGCGACTAAACTGACTTGTAAAGTGTAATTGGGTGTGTGCACAGCAGCTTAAAGTGAGGGTACTTGGGACTAGTGTTCTGGAAAGGGCGTTCACGCAAGAAACCATTAAATACATAAGATAATACTCACTGCTCGGTTATGTCCCGAGATAAAGTCGTCCAGAAACCTACTCTTATATGTTTAGGTAACTAAGCTGTCTCTGCCACCTACAACTTCAAATTAAAGTACATTTTGAAAATGAAAATTGGTAAAGTGAATAATTAAGAGTCTTAATCTTAGAGAAGCAGATGGATTTGTCAGATACTATAGTTTGTATTAAATTAAATACAATTCCCACCTTTTCTGTTGCAATACCAAGTAGGAAAGCTACAGTCGAGTGTGACCGACTGTGATATACCCGGTATTATAAGCATTTTTGGTGCAATTAAAAGGCACATGGACATAACTATTGCACTTTGTCTAATTATTCTTAAATTTAGAACAATTTTGACAAATGAAAACCAACATTGCTAGGAACATGTTAAGCAAGATGTTCAGATGTTGCAGGAATTTAGTATATACAGAAACTTAAGTGTTAAGTAATTCCCATGTTTATCATCCGATTTCACACAAATTTGTAGAACACGCCCGCACAAATAAATATATTTTATATTTACGAAAATTACGACTTTAGCTTAGTTATACGTTTTTCATGGTTTCGTGGGCGAAAGTGGGCGTGGTTAAGTTATGAAACAAACTTGATCTAAGAATGTTGTCACCAAATTTGGTAGCTCTAGCTCTTATAATGTCTGATATCTGTTGTTTCATACGGACAGACGGACAGATGGCAATGGCTAATTCGACTCTGCTGGGGATGATGAGATGCCTCCTTCTGCCTGTTAATACCCTTGAACCCTATGGGTATAAAGTGCACATTGAAGTAAATATTTATCTTCTACAAAATAGTTTTAATTCTTCTGCGATCTCCGGTAGTATAACTCACCGACAAGCAAACCTTTAACAAAAAGCCACGAATGGGGAACTTTGCACTTTGTAAATTATCGAACAAGGCGGAAGTTACGAGCTTTGATCTGGGCCCCGGCGATGAATGGCCATTCACGGGGTGTTCGCACCACCACTGCCATACAACACCTACTCCTACACCCGTCCTTGCCACGCAACACCCACTCCACACACCCCCCACAAAGTCGGTGAGTGGGGATTGCAGATGCATGAAACCATTTCGCAATGCAGCACCAGCCGAGAATGAGTTCACACAGGCACACACAGGGGCGAGTGGCAACATTTAAAGCGCTTTAACGTCGACACTTAAGTACCCCCAGTTACCCCCAGCACGCAGATCCGGCCCTGCTCGCATTTCCCCCGTTTCCAGCCCCTTCAACAATGGCTCATTTGCAGGCGCGTCGGCAACTAAAAACAATTTAACAGACACGCTAATATACATCTTATGTGCGATGTTTTATCGTGTGTGGGGGTCGGCTCCGATGTGGGGCAATACTTTGTCCGCCAGCCTATCCGTCTGTCCGCGAGTCTGTAGGCAAGTGTGATTTACAATTTACCCAATGTACAATGGCAGCGAAGGCGGCAAGATCGTAAAAACCCCAAATATGTCGGCATCGACATCGCTTCGGATCGGGGATCGGGGGCATTATCTCGGGCCTCGGTCGCTCCTTCGCCTGCAGGGCAGAACCACTTTCGTTAGCTCGTAAAACTGTCTATAAAACGCAATGATAATAAAAACCCAGCACGGACGACTCATTTAGGATGAGAGCCCGCTTCTGTCAGAGGCTCAGTGTCGGAGTTTTGACGCTTCGACCTGCTCTGCTCCTCGTCCTTTAGTGGCACTTAGAGCTCAAGACCCGCGATTCGAGATGCGAGTTCGTTTTGGAGACGGGCCAGCGAGCGTATTGCCTTTCACGATGCCTTTTGTAAATTGCTTTTTGAATTTCGTAAAAGCGCATACCCACACTGAGGGAAAAAATAGGGAAGGGGCGATGCGACGAGGGGACTGGCTCGTAAAACGAGAAAAATCTTTTTATGGTTTTCTCTTGGCTGGACTCGTTTTTATTGTTGGCCCGTTTTGTTGTCACCAACTGTTCGGCGTTTCTTGCCCTCAGATCCTTTGAAATTTGAATAGTTCATTAATTTCGCAAGAGAAAGAAAAATGTATATAAAACACACTCACATTGTCGCGCTGGAAACTTTGAAAGTCGCTTTTCTATGCCCGGTTTTCTTTTGTCCCCGGGCAGCCTTTGTTGCTGTTCATCAATTTGAAAGGTACGGTAAGCCAGCAGTTCTTCCAGTTTCAAGCCCAGTCTTCATCCCAGTAACAGTTTCAGCTGAATTGTGCGTCGCTCCATGGAGTGGAGTACTCACCTTCATTCATCCGGTCGGGCCGTCAGACACACAGGGAAAAAGTAATGATTGGTTCGTTGGTTTCCTTTATTCTAAAGGGTGTATTTCATATTGACATATTGACATTTCCAACTTGACATTATCTAGTAATTTGTATCATTCCATCTCTACCATTGTACTCAAAACAATATGTTCAATTTTAAGTAAAGTATGTTATCAGTTGAAAAATCAAAATTAATTAAATTATTAAATTGTATGTATGTTGCAAAATGTATTTTGGTTAATAAGTAACCAAGTCTGACATATTTTCTCTCCGTGCAGCCACTTTAGTTACTAGTCACTCAACAATGGCCAACAGTTTTCGTTTCGTCTCGTTTGCTCGCCGCTCATTAGCATTTCTTTTTTGGACTGCCGCGCTGGTTTTCTTGCCAATTTCGGGGCGACAGGAACTGGCCTCATCCCGAGCTTCAGCTAATGGGATCGGATCGGATCTGTGGCCGTGATTGTGTATAGTCCGCATCTGCATTTGAATCTGGATCTAAATTGCTGGCCAGCTAATTGTAAGCCGTTTGCAGATGGCCGGAAATGATTTGCACACTCGCCTGAAAGAGGTTGTATGGCTCATTAACGTAAATGGAATGTGTTCACAATGGCGATAATAGGAGTGTTCCTTCACATAGGCAGTTGCGACAAGGGGGTACTTAACAAATTTTATGTATACCTTCATTTCTAAACAGGTCATTAGGCCGGCAGTTATCTTACATAACAATGTGAATGCCAAAAGTACTAAAAATCATATTTATTTTAAGAAAGTGATTCAATTACGCTTTGCTCATCTCTAGAAGTTGTGGTTCTAATTATTATTCGTACAGTATTTCCCACTAAATCCGACAGATGTTAGAAAATTCCCAAGTGATACATCCATGAAGTTTATAATAATTCACTGCACATTCTAGGTAACTCCAACGGCTCGAGTTGATCCTCCCCTCCGGAGGCCGGACTGACAACCTCCATCTGTGGTGTCAGCTTCTTCCGCAACTAATTCCCAGATTAATGCATTCAGGCGAAAATATTTATCAGCCATGTCCGTACAATGTCTGGTAGTTTATATTTCGCAGAAGCAGCAAACTACCTTTTCTAGAACTACAACTACAACGAGGAAAAATTATACTCATTCGAGTAATCGGCCTTTCTGCACAACTAAGCAACCAGTTTGGAACAAAAACAAAGCATGAGGAGGGCAACTGCGGAGTAAAAATTAGAACCCACAAAAAACAGAAAGAAAATAACAAAAACAACATTTTCGGGGCACTCAGCTCGAATTTACTAACTAGGTTGGATTTCCCAGAACCCGATCCCAACAACACGTACAACAGCGACGACAATAGACCACAGGCTCGTTCGTGGAGCGATAGGAGCCCTCATATCTATTACGATTTTACTGCTTTATTTTTTGAATGGGCGAGAACACACAGAACCCATCTGAGGGCCTGCCTGTGCCTCGAACTCAATCCCGATCTCAATCTCAATCGCCATGTGGCCGGTTCTCATGTTGCCGCTGCCCAACAACAAAGATGATTATGTATTAATAAATGTACGATATTTCGCCATAAGGAACGTTCAGACAAAAGACAGCGAATCGAGGGGAGCGGGCCAGCGCCCTAAAAAGCCAAAATGTAGTTAAAATAACATTTTTGGGGCCGGGGGCGTGGCGGTGCGTGAGCTTGGCCCATTGAATCCCCAATCCCCAGACCCACTTTTCGGCCCATTTCCAGGGAATCTTCTGTGGTCTCGTGCGATTCTGTTTGAACACCAGGCTGGGGAGTGAATGGGCCCTGGCTCTGTTCAAGTTCTGCTTCTGTTTCTGCTCCGTCCTGGTTGGGGATTGTTTCTGTAGCCGCACATCGCTTTGTTTCACATTTTCAGTTCAGTTTTAGTTAAATTTCTTTCCAGCTCTTACTTTGTTTTGTCATGACCGAAAAACACACAAAAACCGCACGGATCTGGACAAAGTTTTTGGGGATTTCAAATGCCCTTTTTGGTGGGGACTTAGCGAGCTCCAGCGCATTTATAAAAATGCTTAAAAATTTATATAAAAACTCTGTGGTCTATATTATTTGGTGGTTTTAACCTAGCTGGCATTGCGGAAAAAATAACACTTTACTGCGGATGTAAAGATTTGGACTTGAACCAATTTATTGTCATACTTAAAATATTCTTATCATTTAAATTTGGTCTAAACCTTATTGGCTTCCCAAGTAAGGTAAACTAATTTTGAATGTATTAGAAATACTGTCCACTTGCCTTATTTCACTTTCAATCAAAAAACATGATTTCCTGTTGTTCTCAAAGGAACACGGTCGGCGGAAATCCCTGAAGATTCCCCGAAATAAACAATGTAAAGAGCATATCCAATTCGATGTCATCCCCGGGCCCGGCTATTCATCTTGTTTTCGACTTTATTGTTCTCAATGTTGACAAGAACGTACCGAGGACGAGGACAAGAATGAGGATGAGGTTGAGGACAGGACGTGCTCTGGCTGCTGTTGATGTTGTTGTTCAGGGGAAAAATGTTCCAAGTTTTCTTTGAACAATCCACTTTGAAGGCATAAATTATGCCTTCAGTTTCACTGTGCATGAGTTGTTGGCTGTCAGCTGTCGCCTCGTCCTGGTCCCGCTCCCGCTTCCAGTCCCACTCCCGATCCTCCCCCAGATAGTCCTCCCCTTGCAGTCACAAAAGCTTAACTCGCCTTTTGTGCAAAAACTTTTCGGGCCCTGCAGAAGAAAACAATCTTCAAGGGTTGTCTGACAGAATGGCAGACTGGCAGACGGACCGGTCGGGCTCGGGTCGGCTCGGCTCTCCCTCTCTTTGGGGCCTCGCTCTGTAATTAATTTGATATGCAACGAAGCGTTTTTGAAGTTTATATTGTTTGTCTTACTCGAATACGCCCGAGAGTGCGTTTGAGCCGGACTGCCGGGGCACGACCCGGAGAATGGGTTGAAGTGCCAGTCGGTACTCGAAAATTCCTCTACTAGAGCACTATTTTATACACTGCAAACGTTAAACAGAAATGATCTCCAATTTGATATCACTACATTAAAAAGAAAGGCACAGTTTCAAGTTAATATGGAATAAATAAAAAAATATTGTCTCTTAATTCGATGGGACTTAGCTTCGAATGATTCTACAGACTTGTATATTTTGTATTATTTATTTTAATTGACTATTTTATATGAAAGTTTACGAAAACAAATACAGTTGTTCTTTGTGTACAAGCAAGGACGGCTGATATTCAACTCATCTTTTGGCTGGCATATTTATAAGTTTTGAACTATACATGCTTAACTATTTTCGTGGTCCAGGCCCAGTCCCAGCCCCAGACAATAGTTTTCCCTCCGCTCTCCCAAGGCATTATTCGTTAGACCAAGCTCAGTTCGGAGCGGTTCGGTTGGGTTTCTGCTAAGTTGGGTCCACCGGAACACTTGTGTTCTTTGTTGGGCCCGGACTTTGATGAGGTTCGGTGTATTGAAACTGGAACTCGTCATTGTTATGCATATTGTACAATTGTTATGTGAAATTTATATGGTACACACACAATACATTCGATTGTCTGAGCTACTTCTTAGAAACGTGGTTTATGAGTATTTTTCATGACAGCAATTTTCAATTAGGGCCCTCCAAGTGGTGGAATGGGAGGCGGAGATATATCTTATGTACATGTCGGTATACAGCAGAGGTGGGTCGTCCGATCGAGAGGTGTGGCTGCCACTCCGTTGATGGAGCTGGGAACGATGCTGAGTAGAGGGGCGTTTGATTGATGCGAATTTTGATAGATGATTCCGAATAGTGCGGAAAGTTGTAAAGGGAAGGTGGTAGTATTGTGAAAAGTTGATTTCTATAATTATAACAACTTACCAAGATATGTATAGGGTAAGATATAAGACTAGTTGGGTAAAGGATAAATTTAAATTAAAGGTTCTTAGCTAAGCTGTCGATAAACTGACTTTTAAATTCCTCTGGAATAACTAATATTATGCTTTAAAATTTGAAATGAAATATATAATGATTATGATTACTCGTTCAATTTTAAGCCTATACATTTTGTTCTATTCCTTTGGATTTAGGATTTATGATTTTACTTATGAATTTAGAGCCTCATTCTATGGCATCTTGACAAAATTAAATGGAATTATATTAGTAAAACTTTCCCTGAATAGCTATCGATTCATTGGCAATGTGTTCGAGTTCTCTTTGAGTTATTTATTTTATTCCATTCTCAAGAAAACCCATTAATATGCTTCAATGTCAAAATTTCGCCATGTTGCAAGCTAATGGAATTCCTCCTTAGTTTCATCATCGTTTCCGTGAAATATTCATACGCCCGGGTCTCCGTCACTTTGGTCGTGTCAAGAAAGACTTTGCCAAGTTTTCTGAGTTATGTACACACATGTGGCGGTGAGGGCACAGCCACGGACCCGTGGAGCCATAAAGCTCCCGTTCCGCAGAACCCCGGGCCTTTGGTTCCTGCATCGGCACTGTTGTCGCAAGTGTTTCATTTTTCCCGACTTAATACTTTTATTTCTGAAGTTGTGCAAGCACAATCATCCGTGTGGCATATGCAGCATATGTTATAACAATAAAAGCAGCGCCAACAGTAACGGCAACAGTAACAACAAAGTGCAAATGTGCCTGGCACTTTTGTTAACTTGAGCTAACACAAGCATAGTACACAAGTACTATGCTCTGTGCGGGAACACACACAGCTACGGTTAAAATAATACCTACTGCGATTGTGCTAGTTGAAAAAATAAATAATAATGGATATATCTGTTTTTTAGAAGCCTTTTGGTTCCAAAGAAAATATATTTTAAATTAAAGCATTTCGACCTAACGAATAATATTTTCCGAAACTCTCCAATTCTGCTTATGTTGACATTTAATATCTATTATCGCTTAATATTCACTAAACTTTTATTAACCTATACCACCTCTTTGTATTAAATGATTATTGGAAATAGGCTAATTCAGGGTCACTATTCTTAAGTGCAAGCTAATACAAGTGCTGTATGTGTCTTAGGTAAATGAAATCAGACAATAGCACATTTAAAATATTTATTTATAATTTAACTTTAATTGAAGTAAATTTCGAGTAACGCTGCTAATCAATGTTTCTTCAATTTATAACCAAATACTAATGTAATCATTAGGATGTGGAACGGCTATACATTTGAAATTCAATATGCAAGACATTTTTAGCAGGCGACTAATCTGCGTTTCTTTCGCTAGCATAAATGAAAATCTTAAAAAACTAAACATATTAAAAATCTTATTGCGTTACTCATCTTGATGTTCTAATGTCCTTGACATAACCTAGTAGATTAAGTAAGTCTCAGAGAATCCTTGATTTTTGATTTCAGAAACGATGTGTGCACAGTTTTAAGGTAGTCTCTTCTCTGTAGCATAATTAATCGATTCGCACTGTATAATAAATTGCTCCTTACCATTTGATTAATTTACTTTTATGATCTTACCATCCCTGACTATTGTCCTGAACCCGACTGTGCGGGTACTTCTATGTAGGCCCCGACAATTGTACGCTGTGTCTTGGGAGGAACGCTGGCTCATTTGTTTGAGCAAGTGCCGGCAAACGACCTCGAGTAGTACATAGCACACACACATATTTTTCCACTACGACAGCCAGCAGCATATGTACATGGAAACGGGTGTTCCGCCAGACTTCGTCTTGGTCTGGATACCCACGCTCACATCCAAGCGATAACCCATGCCAGCCGGAATTTAAGCCAAGCCGATTTGGTAGTGCCACCCACAACTTTAACTCATGCCACCCATACCGCCCATGCCGCCTTGCTGCCCATTCTGGCCATGCTGCCCGGCGATGTCGTCGGGCTGGCTCGGCTTAAGTTAATTACATGCCGGTCGACGCCTCGTTGCATAAATGTGTGACCCTCTTCTGCCGGAGTGGTGCTCTCTCTTTCGTCGGCTTTCGCCCTGTCCCTGTCGCTCTCGGCCCGTCCAGCTGTGCGGCTTGGGCCATTTTACAACTGTTGGCAAACGACCTTCCCGAAATGCGGCTGATTGTTGCTGTTGTTGCAGGCGTTTTCCTTTGTTTTCCCGCTGCTCCTGTGACACGCCTTTCGACTGCGCAGGTTCTCTCCATTCAGCGGAAAATGTCAGCGAAAAACTGAGGAAAATACAGAGAAAAACTGAGGGAAAACTGTGCGCAGAATCTCTCATTTATTTTCGGCGAACCCACGGGAATCGGAATGGCTTCCAATGAACCTGAAACAGAAAACAGAAAAAGCCGACTGTCTGCACTGGAAGCGGAGAGCAGGAAAACTCCTGCAAGGCGTGGCGATGGACAAAGGGGGTGGGAAATGCCGGGATGGGGGGAAATCGGTCTGGTCTGGCTCATGAAGTTACTCAGACATGCATAAAAATGCCGGTTTTATTATGTCGTTAGGTTCAGCTGAGTGTCTGCCTGTGTGGGTGTGCTCGTATCTGTATCTGGGGAGTTGCTCCTGGCACAGGACTCGCCTCGCCTCGCCTGGCTTCCCCTCCCCTCTGCTCAACTCCTTCAGAGAACACAAAATATAATGAAAAATAAAAGTAAGAAAACAAACACGGGAATAAGAAAGCTGCTTTTTATTTCCTCCCCGCTTTGGGAGGCAATTTGAGTGAATTTTCGGGGTGCCGGATGGATAGATAGTTGCAGCTCTGGCGAGCGGGCTATCGTAAAATTTGCGGACCGAACCCAACCCTTTTCGGCCATAAACGAGTTTTATGTAACATCTCGCCCACGGCATACATAAAATGAAATATAAAAATGTCTCTCGCCCTCAGTTCTCTATGTTTTATTTGCTGGCCTGCATCCTTGGCCCCTTAGAGCGAGATGGCAAGGGCCCCTAAGGGAAAGAGACAGAGCGAGAGAACGATTTATATAGATCGTAGATGCGGCCATACACTTATGTACTCGTACAATTTTGAAATATGCTTGTGACTAATTTAATTTATTTGCCATTGTTGTTCGTGAATTGTGGGATTTCCTTTTGCTTTTCTAGGTTTTCTGTTTTCATTGTTGCTCAGCATTCCTCACAGCCCTGCTGTGAATTCGGGAATTGCCCCGGCATTGATTTCGTTTTTCTTTCCGTCTTTTTTATTGCCCTAACGAGCTACCAAAGAGCTGTGTGGGCGCTGGCAGTGGTGGGTCGTTGGATCTTCGCCTCTTCCGTAATATATTGGTATAATTTTGTCATAAAAATGAAAACTTTTACAATTAGGATTTTTGGCATTTTATTTATGAGCTCAAGCTCACAGCTCGTGGGTTGTGCTCGTACACTTGGCAATTTGTTCAATTGCCGGCACCCACAAAATGGGGTCTGAGATACACATACATATATGTATATAAGCTCTATATATTCCCAAGTGGACCTTCGAGTGAATGTGAATGTGATGCGCTTGGATGAGCTGAGCAGAAAAGCTGCTGACTTTATGACGCAACGGAAATCTTAACAAATTGTCAAGTTGCATAGAAAGCATCGATGGCAGTCCACAATGGGGAATAAGCCACAAAGATACCTAACCTAGCCAGTTAAAAGCCAGGCTAATACTCATAATTGAAATTTGTATCGCCTGCTCAGCTATCTCAGTCTGCGTGAGTCTCGTAATTTAATTATACAACATTCATATATTTATTTGCCAGCAAAATAAGGTTTCTTTGCTCGGTTGTAGCCCCTGTCTAACTCTTAAAGCACTAATTAAGATAAGGTCCCCTCAAGATTATGCTTCGGATGAACTTGATAATAACTAAAGCATAATTTCAACTTAAAATTCTAAAAAGCATACCTTCCGAATTTTTTAATTATAATGGGAATTGCTGCTGAATTGGAATCCCAAAAATTCTGACATCAATGGTAATCGTTCTGGCCAAATCAAGCAACTTAATTTGCAAATGGAAATTCCAGTAACGGCCAGCAACCATTTTCGTAAGCATTTCCCATTTATATAATTCAATTTGCTTTTATTGTCCAATGGACATTACAAAATGGCATTTATCAAGTTTTTCAATCTCTGGCTGTGTGTGCTGTTGCAGTTGCTTGTTGGTCCCATTGATTTTGGCTCTGCCGCATATCTGATTTCCCCCACTTTCCCCACCCCGATCAGCCCGCAACACCCACACGACCTTCACAGCTTGTGCGGCAATAAGCGCCAAAATATATGACCAATAGTTTTATGTGCATGCCAATGCCAAATATGCAAGCTGCAATGGCCAAAGTACCGAAAACCAGTCGAACGATCCGGCAAAGTCAAATCCGAAAGCCGTGGGCAATAGCCAAGCCAACATAATAAATTCAATCGAATTGGGGAGAAAAGAAGCAAAGAAATGGCCATCACAAAACTAGGGGGGATTATAGATGGAAACATTGAAATAAAAATACAAGTAAAAATCAAGTAAATAGGAATAAAATGCAATTTTTAATTCCGCTTTTCAGTGTCTGTTGACACAAACTAATTTATGGCATTTACAAGACAACAACAGCAGCTACAGCAACATTTTTGCACATCAACAATTTCCAGTGCCTGCTGTGGCAAATTAGCCAGCAACAGCAAGTAATGCTTTTTTCCTTCTTTTTTGTTTATTTATTTCTTTTTTTCGTTTTTGTTGCTGCGGCAGCCGCGTGTATAAATTTTGCAACAGCAGCGAAATAGCAAAAAGGAAAGAAAAACTGCAAGAGATTTGCCTGCAGTTGCAGTTGCTGCTGCTGCTGCCGCTCCCGCTGCTGCTGCATGTATCTGTCGCTTGTTTTCTGCTTAAATTATAGACATTTGACTTGGCTGCGACTACACAAACAACATTTGGCATGCAATTTTTCTTGCTAATTTGCATGACAGTCGCCGGCGCATATTTCTCTCTCACAGCCTCACTGCGCCTGGGAAGTTCTGGGGACAACTTCCTTGCAGCGCGCAACTTCTCAGGCTGCCTACAATATTTGTAATTAAGCAATTTATTTGCCGCCGCCTGCTGTGGATGCTGCTCCTCCGTCGCCGCTGCCCCTCTGCTGCTGAGCAACATTTCCGGTTTGACTAAGCTAAAATAAAAGGCAGAGAAAAAGTAAAAACTATTTTCGATTGATTGCAGAGCAGAGCAAAACGGAAGGGAATTGTATAGCGGAAGTGACCATTTGGCTTTGTAACATGGCAGCAATTAGTGAGGAAATCTTCACAGAAAGACCCTCAAGCTGCAGGGCACATAGCGTTTCTGGGCGAACATGGCGTATGCGCAATGTCGTCCAATTCGACCTAAGGGTAGCTTTTTTGGGAATGCTTTGTATAAAGTTAACTGAAAAATAATTAAATAAAGGCAAGGTTTAACCATTTGTAATTTGAATTATATATTGTAATTTTAGTAAGCTAAAGTTGATAAGGAACAAAATATTTAAAAGATACAAACTTAGAGTGTGCTTTATTTAGTAATTGAAGTAAGAAAAGACTCATACTTAGCTTTAACTTTCAAAATTGCAAATTTAAATATTTTCGCATCAATATTACACATTTAAGTAGGAACATTTGTAGTCTGAACAAAACTTAGGTATATTTTAAGTTTACTTTGTAAGATTGGCTGTTATTAACTTTAATTATTTTGTTGCCTACTTCAAGGAGCCTCAAATTTGGTGGGCTAATGCAAATATCCTCGGCCCAGCCTAGCTATCAAATATTTGAAGCGAACATCTTTGCTCAAAAATAAGAAGCCTGTGGCAGTTGCAGTTCTACCTTCATGGCTCACACACATGCGACTGCCCAAAGGAAAATGCCTGAATGTGTTTGCGTGAGTTTGTGGCAACTTCTTATGGACATTCCCATGATGACGGGTATGAGTTTGTTTGCCAAGAACTGAAAACTGAGAACTGAGAGCCGAGAACCGAGACATGGCTGTGACTTTGGCGTGGATGCAACTTCCTTCCTTGCTGTGCAGGGAGCCATGTCCTTATTGAGCTGTTCGTGTGCGAGTGGCAGAAATTCAGATTCCTCCGGCTCCAGTCAACATTCACGTCAATATTGATTTTTCATTGCTCTTGCCGGCGACGGGAGAAGCACCAGCACCAGCACCAGCAGCAGTAACAGCAACAATAATAATAATAAAAAGCGTAGAGCAATATAATTGGAATTTGAAATTGGAAATTGGATATTTTCGCAACAAAAAAGAGAGCAGAAATGCGAAGAAGTCGCACAGCAGCGGCAGCAGCATATTTTATTCGATTATTTATTCAATGAGCGTCGCTCTGTTTGGATTTTATTGTGTGGACGGATGGGGAATGGGAACATGTATGCCATACATGAGTGCACGAGTGTCCGCACAAAGGCCAATTCAATTTAAAGCAGCATACAGACGAGCAGACAGACCCATGGACGGATAGTTACACTTGGACCAAAAGAGGCCTTCAACTAAGAACAATGAAAATGTATTATTTTTAGGATATACTTTAGCGATGTTTGCTACATATATATTTCTTTAATCAATACTCTAATTTCAGTAAGATTTCCTTTTAATAAAGCAAAACGAATGGAATAATTTTTAATTACGGGAGTTCTTAACACAACTCATACTACTTATATAAGTAATATATTTATGAATTATAATATACAGCACGGAGAATATTTTTCATAATTTTCCCAAGTGTATGTAGTCAGCAAAGAGACAGACTCTGGCAAGAACTCTGACCAGACAAAACGCAAATAACTCAATTTAATTGCACGAAAAACTAAGCTGAAACTGAAACTAGCAGCCAAGTCCCTGGCCAAGTTAGCGCTGCTCGTCGGCCAAGTAAAGCATGGAAATAAATTGGAAAAACATTTACCATCGCCTGATCGATGGCCACTGACGAGTGCCTGTCTCCGCCGTTCCTCCGCCTTTTCCCTCCACGATTTGGCCCCACTTTCCCCCACCGCCCCACTTAACTGGGTTTGCTGGAAATGGTCGAGTGACCAACTGGTTTGGTCTTTGAATGATTGCGAGTTGGACAAACATCAATAAGCGGCAGTGGCAGTGGCAGGAGCACGAGTAGTGGAGTGTTTATATGGAAAATATAAATCAAATAATGGCGCAGACATTAACAAACAACGCATGTGGCTAGGCAGACATCGAGATGATTATCGGGCTTACAAAGGTTTCAATGTGTATTTAATTGCAGACACACTAATGTCCGCTGGGAGCGGACTCGGACCGAGGCGGGCTGGTAAATAGCTACAATTTTATATAAATAGACAGTCTAGTTGGCTGGCCTTTTCCAAAGAACTCCTTTTAACTGGACTGGAACATCTGATAAATTCAATTGCATTAACATTTCCATTGTGATTAATAATGAGGATTGTTTAATAATTATTAAAATTATAATTTACAATAGCTATAACAGGGGCTTATATATCCGGACTTAATGAATATTATTGTAAAAATGATTCTAAGTGTATATTTGATATTACCCATACTGCTTAGAAATTAATTATATTAGAAATTTCTAATGCTAATAGCAATGAAAGATTACAAAAAGTTATATATCCTAATCCCTCTCTTACTGTCAAAGTGCCTGACAGCTACCTATCCGGAAAGATAATCCAGCTGATAAACTTATCGTAAAGCAAATCGGTAATCTGCCCTCCTCCAAACTTATCTGAAAGCAATAGAATAACAGATTGATGTAAGTTTATCGATTAATATTGCAAAGCTCCCTCAAAAGAGAATCAAATTTTCTTAGCCGGAATTTTTTATGGCCGCGAAGTTTTGACATGGAGGGTATAAACCCTCCGTAAGACTTAACAAATAGGTATACCTAATATACATTATACTTTATATATAAAGTATTTATTTAATGATTAAAAACAATAACGTTATTAAGCTAGAGTGTTTGTTATTAACAGTAACTACCCATAGCCCGACTTGTATCCCCAGTATTACCAATTAAGATGCCTTCACCCAGAAAAATTCAGAAAAAATCAATTTTATCTAAAATCAAGAAAGGATATACCCTTGCAGTCTGCAGTTGGTTCCTTGAAGGTCGATCCATTTTGGGAAAATTGAAAAATATCGAACTTTGTACATTTTTATAACATTTATCTACACATTTGACATGTACAATTTTACATTTTCATATAAATCAACCGAACGTTTCTATGGCAGCTATATGATATAGTTGTCCGATCTTAATGAAATTAGAACCGTTATTCTAAATCCGTTAAAAACAGCTATATCTCGAAATTTATGAAAATACGTTGAAAATTAGGTAAGTTATAATTTTTTTTCTAAAAAAATAGTTCACATTCTTTATTTTTATTGAGATCGATTCGTTCTTGAAAACGATAAGACTTTGTCTTAAACCAAGAATAAAAACTCGTTTTCAATGTGAGAATTCTTCTTATCGATTCTGGAGTTTTTGTTTTTGGCCTGCTTTTGAGAAGAAAAATACCAATATCGAGAACGTGGAAAACGGTTTTTTTCAGTGTTTCTGACTCAACTAAGAAATCGGAATAAAGCCATGTTGCTATATTGGTTACATAATTAATGTTGCAGACATTTTAATTTGAAATTTACATCGGTTTTAGGCGCAACTTTGAAAATGCACCTGGGATGGCTACGAAAGGCTGGAATCAATTGCAGCATGAAATACCCGATAATTGGCCAATTGCATTGGGACACAGCCGACGATGGCCTGTAGTGCAGGTACACTCGAGCAATGTTAATGCAATGTCTGCCCACACGGGATCGCTGATAAGTATACATAGCTGGGCCATAGCCTGTTCGATCAGCGGATCGGCTGATCGAAGCACAACCCACTTTACGAGGTCGGCCCATAGCCGCACGTAGCCATTAGCCATATACATATGTTGCCCAGTCGAACATTGCGAGGAAACCTCAAAAACGAAACGAGACCATAGCAAAATATCAAGTATACGGGCCCGCTTATCGGTCTGCAGTTGCGGTAATTATAATGCGCCATAGTCACGCCAGACACGCTGCATAAATATTTAAATTAAATAATAACAAATGCTAGAAATAAATACGCCGGGCCACTGTAAAAACAATACGTAATGGAAACAAAGCAGCGTCGAACTCAAATTGACTAATGTTGCTGCGGGGAATTTGGAATTTGTCTGGTTTTTCGCCTGGCAGTCGTTCCTTTGTTCTTACCATCATCCCAACCAGATATGTAGCTCTCCGCTCGCATTTTATTTTAATTTCTGTCGTGGGCTCGGCTCGAGTTTCAAAAACCAATAATGCGGCTGCCATCGGCAACATCAACATCCAACGACGACGACGACAGCAACATGGCGCACAACAAGCAATAAAAATGGCATAAAGTTCAAAATGAAAGCTAAACGCTGCCTCCCCAACGCCCTGCCTTGTATATGTATGAGTATACGTACGACCCCTGATCCGCTGTGAGCTGCATAAAAATAAGTAATATCGTAAAAATTACAGGAAATAAAAATCGCAACGTAAATACGTGTAAGTGCGAGAGTCGGCTAACTTTCCCAGTTGCTGAAATTGGCAGTAAAATTATGACAAAGGCAGGAGAAAGATGGCAACAGGAAAAAAAGAAATAAATGGCTGGGCAAGAGGAGAAATGTAACAGCCTTTTTGGGGGTGTGGAAAACCCATTAAAGTTCAAGTTGGACATTACATGGCCATATTCTGGGCAAATGTTTTGGAAAATAAATAATTCCCAGTTGCCATAAATGTGCTTTCGAGGGTTGTTGGCATAACGGACCTGGCCCGGCCGATAAAAACAAATGAGATAACTTTGCCGAACAGCTCGAGCAGAATACACAAGTTTGTCGAGGCGGCAAATGGCAGATATGAAAGTATTTTCTAATCTTTCTTCGAGCGTAATCCTGCAATTAGGCAACCTGTCCCGCGCCATTCATCTCAATTATAATAATCGTGCTTAAACGCATTTCAAAGGCCTTTCTCCGCCGGGTGCACAGTGAGAAAATAAATATTTTAAGTGGAAATCAGTTCGATTCTGCTGTTTTTAAAAGTATAATATGTTAAGCTTATATAGGTAATTTCAGGTAATTAATCTTAATTCTAATCACTACTCCGCCAATTTAATTTTTCTCCATGTGCCCCGCAAGCAGACAATTTAAATCGGTCGAAATTTGCCTGAAAATCTTTAGCAATTTTAGAGGAAAGGGACTTCTATAATAATGAAATGTATAGCGCCAGTCTGGGAATTAACAAGCCCGACAGAAACTGCAACAGCAACAGCAATTGCGGCGGCAGCAACAGCAACATGGCTCCGCATGTTGCATGGATATTTCCTCTGCAACAGCAACAACTTGTAAGTACAACTGCAACATCAGCAATTGCAATTACCGAGTGTGTGTAAGGCACCATAATCATTTCAAACGGCAAATTATGACAGCGAGGAGGGGCCCACAATAACAACAATTGCAGCAACAATCGCAATTGCAACTGCAACACAAGCGAACAGCAGGCAAATAAAATGAGCTTTTAATCAATTTCCGGTATTAAAGCCTAGCCAAACCGTCCAACCGACCAAGCCAGCAGCCATCCGACCATCCGACCATTCATCCTATCTAACCATCCCACAGCTGTCTGCCTTGTTGCTTTGTTGCTGCTCCTGCTGGCCTTTATTGTTGTTGCATTTAATTAACAAACAATTTATATTCATAAACCTCAATCGGTCACATGCAAATGCACATGCGACTATGCCAGCTGAAATGGTGCGGAGAGAGCACGGGAAAAATATTAAGTGGGGAATTGTTTCATCGAGGTAAGATACTGATGAAAGAGATACTCTATATATATATTCAAAGTTAGGGTAGTTTTTAAAAATATTTTTAAGGCTTTCTAAGGACTGAGTGGTGCTCTCTGTGGGAGGATATCATATTGTAAGACTCTTAAGTAAAGCATTAAAGGTTCTCTTATAGTTGCGTAAGACTTACTACGGACTTGATCGACCCATTGGGAAGTGTGCTCAAATCATATTTCGCAACGTGAATGTGAATAAATATTGCAAATGCGTGGCATGGCGAAAAAAACATGTGCATGAGTACAATTATAAAAAAATGTATACAATCTCACATGGCCGCTCATCTATGTATGCTTGTCTTGTGCAGGAGTGTAACTTAGCCTTTTGTGTAACGAAACGTGGCAGCGGAAAAGTGGAAAAGCGGAAAAGAGCATTCGCCACAAAATGCAACAAAGGCGCCCAGTGTGCAGCAACAATACGAAGCCTGATTGGGGGCGCCCCGTTTTCGGATTTCACATTTCTGATTTCGGATTCGTTGCTGCCACGTGTTGCCAGCACAAACACACTCTGGGACACACGCGCTCGTGCTGCATGAGCAGCGGATACTCGCCACAACTGGGCATGCTGGTCAGAGGATGAGTGGGTGCACAGAGGAAAAAAAATCACCTACACAAAATAGAGTTCTAAATGAATGGGAATAAAGTTCAATCTGTGGCGCTTAAAAAGTAAACTTATAATGGTACACAACAGTGTTTGAACCCTCATTTTTCAAATATTTCTCAATTTGGGAAATATTCAGGGCTCTAGGAATGATAAAATCACATGTTTCTCGCTGTGCGCTCAGAATTAGCCCACGTCCTGACACCCAATTAACCCCTGGCATGCACAAAGGCGCAACGCACCACAGAGCGCTGGGAGTGGTATCTAGCAGCTTAGCAAATCATTAATTAAACCTGGCCAAAAACAGAAACCAGACAAAAGCACGAGAAATTATTATAATGAACACGCATGGGAAATGAACGCAGAAGGCTCTGCGGCCAGTGCCCGAGCCCTCTTTTCGCCATCCCCCGGACTAATTAGCATGCCGAAATGTGTTCGGTGCAGACACCACTCAGAGGTCATAGCGAGGTCCAAGCCTCATTTGGCTCGTTTCTCATTTGGAGAAATGGGACGGGCGGGTGCTGGAAGGAAAAGGCAGGAGGTCAAAGGGGTGGGGTAAATAACTATCCGAGCCAAGAAAGGCTGTAGAAATACTGAGACAGGCCCTGCTGATTGCTGTCGAAAGATTAGGATTAAGTTTTTATTATTATCTCCAAGGGTATAACAACTTCGGATTGGCGAAGTTAGCTTTCTACCTTGTTTTATTTCTATTATAATGTATATTTTATGATAAAAATGATTTTCTATTACTTAATAAAATTATATTTTTAAAAGTTGTAGATTGCGCTTGCTAGAAATCTTTCGACCTAATGCTGCCACTTACATGTTTTGCAATAAAATATGTATATTTTTTGTATGTAATAGGCACAGTCTCTTGGTTGATATTTATATAAAAGCTGGTATTTGTGTCAGTGGAAAATATAAATGATGATTATGTACGTCCGGTAATGTGAAGTACTCACCGAGTGGAAAGCAGCCAACATTGTATGGCTGCAAATTGCACGAGAACAAATATAAATATGAGTACTTGTACATCGTGCTCTGCGGCGGATTCAGTCTAACCACAAACTCATTACGGCCCATTCTCTCCGGCACACTGCCCCACCGCACCGCTCTTCCGCTTTAATGACAGACGAATATTTCGTATAATATAGACATTTTCTATGGCCCCGACTTGCCCAAGTTGAAGAACCGAGGAGGAGACAAAACCCAGCAAGCTGAAAAGCGACCTGGCAGAAACCACAAAAACTTGCCTTTGGTTATTTTCTGTCTGGCATTGTCATTGCGGCTGATGTTGCTGCCGCTGTTGCTGTTGCTGCTGCTGCTGCCGCTGCCGCTGTTGCTGTTGCTGTTGCTGCTGCTGCTGTCACGGCTGTTGTGCTGGCCAAAACGTGCAATTAAATGCTGTATAGAAGCTGCCGCTGCCATAAGCCGTGTCTGAAGCCGTGCTTCGAACACTGAAAGTCCAAGTCACCAGAGATGTATCAACATTTCGTGGCTTTGTTTGTGCAAAATGTGTCTTTTAAATGATACATAGAATAAATATGTACACGTGTTTTTACTTGTTATATATACAATGTAGTTTTTTTCATTATCCCTTATAGCTAAAATATTTAATTTCATGATTTCTTGATTAATTTCAACATTGAAATTTTACTAACCCATTTTAAATTTTTTTCGTATATAATTTCTTATAGCTTAATTTTTAATCAACTCCTAAGATTTCATATTTGCGTATTAAATATTTTATGCTAACTTCTCAAAATTCAGCTTTTAAATAAACCACTATTATTTAATGTATTTTAATACATTCAAAATTATAGATAAACATCTAAATATTTCAGCAAGAAATGATGTTTTGTATTATTCATATATATTTTTGTGATAAAGTATCAATAAATAAAGAATACATATATTTTAAACGCCTTCAAAGTTATTTTTCGAATTTTTCATAGTTGCATTTTTTTCATTCATTGTAACATATTTAAAAAAGAAATAAAACTAAATTAAAGGAAATGCCCTCTTTTATTTTATTATGCATAACTATTAGAAAAGACCCTGAGATTAGAATGGACCTTATACTGTTTGGTTTTCTCTCTCTGTAGTGATGTGGTAGCCAACTTATTGGCAGTTGCTTGCCAAATGCAATGAATGAAAATTGCACAAAAAGAGCGGCAGAGGCCAGAACACAATTACGGCCAGCGGAGGCATTCACCAGGCAAATTATTGATTGGCAACCGCAGAGATGTATTCCGCCAAGAGATACGAGGATGCAGATCTCTCTGCATCTGCAGAATCGCTCGGCCGCTCACTAATGATGATGACGATGACGCTGGCTACTGGCCACTCGCCGTTGGCCATCGGATGCGATGCTCACTCTCTTTTTGGCCGCCATTGACATTGAAATCTGGCAATTTGCAATTGCTGCAATTAGTTTTTATTTCTTTGCTGAGCCAAACGCCTCGCGGATCGTCGCGGGCATTTCGTACAAATTATTGCCAAGGATCCGGAGTACGAGGAATTTTCACGGAAATCATCGGGTAATGACAAACGATGGCAGCTTGCATAAGTTGCGAAATGCTTTTGCGAATTTCCAATTGCGAATGTCTGAGACCCTGGGAGCGCGAATTGCAATTGTAAATCGCTAATTGCCACTCGATTATTTATAACCGTGCCTTTGCAAAGTTCAAATGTGCGTTTTGTCGGAAGTAAATTGCTCATTTAGCGCGTCTATAAATAGCACCGCAATTCAGGCGGCGCAATTGTCAAGCCGTCGTTGCGGGGCAAGGTGGCGTATACGAAACGCCTGATAGGAGCTGCGGGCGAGGACTGTCATACGGGTATTTCCAACCAAAGGGGCCATTTGTGTGTGTCTTCAGGCCTGTCACTCGGACCGCAAGTGGGTCACCATCGCCATTAATATCACCATCACCGTCGCCGGCGCCGTAGAAGCCTTGCTCCACATTGCTCCCGCCGAACGTTCTGGCTTCCGCTAATTTGGGGCAAGCTGCGGTAAAGCGAATGAATAAAGGGGCATATTGTGAATCATTGCGCCTTAAGATGCTGGCGATCTCCTTGCGGTTAATAGCCAAGGCAGGTGTCTGTACAGGGGATAAAAATTGAGGGCAATGATTGAATGAAGTTAATACATTTCCCGAAATCAATAGTACTAAAAAATAAATATATCATATTATAACCATTTTATTTAATTAGAGAAGGACATCCTACATTTACAGCTCTATTTTATTTTCATTTTACTATCTATGGTTTCTTATAAGAATAGAAGCAAATTAATATAATTTATGTTCAATTACAAATATTATTTAAAAATAGTATAAACAAAAAGAAAACAAACAATCGCTTTCCCATTATAAGTATTGTGATCTCTGCATTATGGTTTGAAAAGGTTGTAAGATATTTTTCCACGTATAAAAGCGAGAGTAACTCTTAGGATACAATTATTTCCACACTCTGAGCGGTCTTTTCATTTTTACATCCGACTTCATGCAAAGCCAACAGCATTGATAATGAACAGGTTTCTGTTGATTACTTGTCTTCGCTTTTTTAAGTTTTTTAAACATTTTTTTGTGGCCTTTCAAGTGTCTTTGGAGCGTTTGTGCGTAGGCAAGAGTCCCCTTTCGGGTGAAGTTCCATTCCCAATCCCTGTCACATTAATCACGGCAACATTTGCCATGCAATTAAGCAAATGAAGCCTGCATTTAAGTGCTGACAATGATGATGATGATGGGGACTTGGACTTGGACTCGAGCTTGGAATGGAAATGGCACTGGGACTGGGACTGGTGCTGGAACTGGGAAACTCGGCGAAATCATTAAGCTAATTTGGTCAGTTGAACATCGATAAGTGAGTGTGCCCCATGGGCAGAGGCAAAGGCAGCTGGCGATGTGACTCCGCTTAATGCGCATTTAATACCCCTTTGAGTCATTAGAAATTCAATCGAGTCGCTCAAAATAATTGACCGCCTCCCCTCAGCTCGCCGAGCGATGTGGTTTCAATTCGCGACAGTGGTTTCTGGCAATTCATCAAACCCGAATCACAATCGAAATGCAATTTACTGATTTTTGTAATGGCAAATTAAAAAGCACACACTCGCACGTAAAAGACCATTGACGCAGACCGCAATTCAATCAGTCAACGTCGACGTGGCCTTTTTCGTCTGTTTGTCTCTCCTATTGGCCAACTAACCAAACGGCCGACACATCCCGCCAACAGCCGAAAGCAGCCGGCTAGCAACAAAAATCCGAGAATGTCAAAGGCGTAATTAAATTATAAAATGAATATAACAGCCAGTTGTCGCTTTCTTTGAGCAACAACATTTCGAATTTTGAGCACAAATCGCTGAAATACGAGCGTGTTTGCTTGTGCAAGTGCAATGAAACATTGCGCATTCGCCACGTTGCACGGCCAAATAAAATTGCATCGAATTACAAACAAAATCGCATTGAAAGCAAACACATTCATTCATTTTCTTCGCCATCAACGAAGAGGGAATTCTCTTATATGAATGTTTTCAAAAAATGTATTTCAAAACGTTTATTTATTTATTAATATACTGTTGTTTTGAAAAATATTTATTATTATTTTTATCATTGTCGGTGAAATCAAAAAGCACACGGACATGGAAAAAAGAAATGTTGACAAATAAAGACAAAGGTTGATAAAAACATGTTGAGCAAAATTCAAAAAAGTAGGAACATGTTGAGCAACACCCAAAAGAGAGAAATTCTGCAGCTGTACGCAGCTGCATTACGAATTAAAACTGCATCCGAAAGCACGCAACACTTTTTTTCGCTACTGTATTTTTGACGCTGACTCCATCCAAGGGTCATCTCAACATAGAACTTTAACTTCCATGTTAATCATCCGATTTTACTCAAATTCAGAAAACGACCACGAATGCCTATTTATTTATTTCATCTATTTAATTTAAGCCGAAAATTACGACTATAGCTTAAATACCGTTTTTTATGATTTTCGGGGACGAAAGTGGGCGTGTCCAAATTTTAATACAAACTTGATCTGCAACAGATTCCAATGTTGTCACCAAATTTGGTAACTTTAGCTCTTATAGTCTAGTTGTTTTACACGGACAGACAGACGGACAGGCGGACATGGGTAAATCGACTCGGCTGGTGACGCTGATCAAGAATATATACTTTATGGGGTCGGAGATTTCTCCTTCTGCCTGTTAGATACATTCTCGGTTGGCACTAACTTATAATACCCTTGTACCCTATGGGTACCGGGTACAAAAAGAAAATATATTAAATAAGCTTTATATATTTTCTCCTAATTGATTTATTTGAATTTATGCCTTCGAAACTATTATATCCTCAAGAATAATAAAACAAACAATGCGAAAGTCTAAATGAACTCCATTGTAAAGAGTATTTCTGAACAAGTGCTCAAATGTTTTTCGAGGCAGCCTTCGCTGCGTGTAATTTCTCGTGCTCAATTTTCCGGCATCCTTAACCCCAGCTCTCCTTAACGCCCCCAGTTCCCGCGTTCCCGCGCTTTTTGGGTCGCCAATCACGTGTCGCAAACATGATTTATTTCGTCAATTTATGCCAAAAGTGTAAAACGATTTTCTACCGTGTGCCAAATGAAATATTATGACGTGCACTATCATTTACATGTGTTTTACGGCCAGTGAGTGTGTGTGTGTGAATCAGTGAGGGGGCGTGGCATTGCGTTTAGGAATGCGACAGTTGATTGAGGCCGTCTCTCTCTATCCATCCCTCTCGCTCTGTTTGCATGTGTTGGCATTTGCAATTTAGCAAAAAGGGAAATTACATTTAAATTGAATTGTAAACCGAATAAATTGAGGAGTTTTGGGGGAGGCAAGCGGCAAGGGGGCAGCTTTTCCGCATTTGAATTTTCCAGAAATTTACGATTACGATTGAACCCAAATGGAATTCAACTCTTTCTGCGGGCGGCCCTCTGTATAATTTACCATTTATTTGGAAAGCTCTCAGCCGTTACACAAAATTTCTGTGAATGCTAAATTCCAGTCAATTAGATAGCCTTTTTTAATATGCATTCGTCGAATTTTTAGGCATTTTATAAGCTTTAGTATATTCCTTAGTAATTTAAAAATCTTTTAAGCTTTCAGGTATTAGTGAAATGCGAAGTGCGAAAATAGGCAACCAATATTTATCTTTCAGTAAAATGTCAACAATAGAATACATAATATACATACATTTAATATAATTTAAATAATATTATGAAATATGTATTTATTTATGTATCCAACATGCGCAACTTTTACTCAAGAGCATTAAAGTACTTTGTTGATTTACGTCTGCTTGCTGGTTGGGGCAGACAATGCAACATTTATATTTATCGTGGCCACATCAAGTTCAGCACACATAGTAAATGTGGGAAATAAAATTAAAATTTTAATTTATTTAGCATATGGAAACAAACAGAAAATAAAACCCGTATTTGAATTGCAACATCGGTAATTTGGAGGGGGATGCGGCGGAAACCGACGGAAATAAAACATTTCTATTTAATCTCGTTGCTTTGCTCAATACAATAATGGGGTTGGGCCTCTTTTAGGGATCTGGAAAATGCAAATAACAAACGGATTGCACAACCGCAAAATGCCGACTAATTAAATTAATAGGAAACAAATGCATAATGAGAGCAGGAGAGCCCCGTCCAATCAGTCTGGCTGCCAACGCTCCAGTATCTGTACCCGTATCTGTATCTGTATCTGTATCTGCAGAGTCAATTAATGTTGTCCGAGCTGATGGTTATTTAAGTGCAATTAAAGTGCAAATTCTCAAATATTTTTCTGCTCAGACGCCGCACCGTTCCAAAGCGATATGCAAATTAAGCGAATGCCAACTAAGCTATCTATGGCCAAGTGCAGATACAGATACATATACCCGTATCCACGGGACAACAGATACCGAATAGCAACTAGCAGATACCAGAAACCAGACTTCGCAGTAACCAGCAACTTTTATCGCATGTGCATTTTCTTGGCCCACGACGCCACCGACGATAAATGCAAATCTTGACAGTTTTCTTTGAAACATTTTTATTTATTTTCGGTTGCAGTTTTCTGCCTGTGCTTTGCTTTTCCTCTTTGCCTAGCTTTAGTTTTCATTGTCTGCGTCTGGTTTTCGTGTTGCCCTGGCTTTTGGCCATTGGGAAAGCACGTTTCGTGCGCGCACATCCGATGTAGCTGCATTTGCAGTTGCAGCACTGAAAAATACAAATGTATCTTACACACAGGGGGTTGGCGGGGCTGTAACCCCCCAAGCGCCGTCCATGTGGCAGCCTTAGACCCGGGAAAGATTGTCGACATTTCCACGGCAGCAGCACTCGGATCGACTTTGTCCTAATACTTTGAAGGCTGTCCCGACATAAGCAGAATATCTGCGCCCTCAGGAAGGTTCAACACTTAAGAGATTATGCGTTTAACAACTCTAAGAAGCTTAAACAAGGCAATGCAGGATTTAAATAAAAAAAAATTTAAATACTTTTTTTTTTTGTAAGTCAATTGGTCGACTTCTTTGTTTGGCTGTTTTTGATACCAACTAATCACAAAAATAATTGGCAAATTAAATGATTTCCTTCGCTTACACACTTTTAAATATTTTTAAATGAAATGATTTCCTTCGCTTAAATACTTTTAAATATCTTGGCTCTAGCAATCTTACTTGAGATCTATAAACTCTCCGAGTCAGGGGATCACTCTTAATCGGAATCAGGCAGAATTTCCAGTGAGTAAGCAATTCCATTGAGAAGTTCCCTACCGAGTTGGAATGAATGTGTAGCACTCATCTGTATTTTAAATGGAGACTTAAATAATACTCGGAATTAATTGCAGCGGAATGTTTATTAATCCGTCAGATCCATTTCACGGTGGATAACAGTTTCCGCTCTCGATCCGGGCCTCGAGGTACGAAGGGCAGGGCAAGTGGGTTTTTTTTATCGCCCGATGTTGTGCAATATTGAATCGCAATCTCAATATCGATTGATACTTACCTTCTCATACATAATTCATTGAGGCCTGGGCGGGTCGTTTAATATGAAAACCAATTAATTAAACTCTCAACAGCGAGCGTCACGACTAAAAGCTTAGAAATTACTTAATAAATTACTTTCATTAAAGCCACAAAGGAAACGTCAGCAGGCAGGGCACCCATTTCCCCGTAAACGTGAACACTCCCCCCCCGCTGAACTTCCCTTGGACGACACTGTCGGGCGTTGATTTATATTAATCGACCCGCTTGCACAGCTCCAGGCATTATTTATTTGAGGCAGCAGAAAAAACAAAGCAAAGGCAAAAAAATATGCCAAGTAATAAATTGAATGAATCTACACATCACATGGGGGTTTGCTATATACACCAAGAAAAATAAATGAAACGATTAAATAATAAAGTCATGTGACTTTGTGCTACCATGTTAAGATTAAGATGTAAATGTATTGGCAAGTTGGGTTCTAATCCTTAGACTGTATTGTTCAACGTCTCATTTATTTTTCATAATTTTTATATTTAAATAAATTATATGTCCAATGGCTGCTTAAAAACGATTCCTTATAATATTACACAAATAAATTAATTTAAAATAATTATTCAACATTATTTATTTATTTATTTATTTTTTTTTTCGATTTTGTGATTTATTACTGTGTTAATTTACACAGTGTATATTGTATACTGTTGTTATATATAGTAACTTTTACAATAGTGTAGGAATTACAAGATGAACGTAACATCTTTAGCTTTTTAGTTTTCTATTAATATTAAGATGACATTATTATTTTTTTCAGTGTAAATATACAATTTTTTATAGTATTTGGGCCCTTGCAAAGGAAAACGCAAAATATGCGCTAATTTTTTATTTAAATTGCGTATGTCAAACCAACGAATCGGAACTGAGGGCAAATATACGAGACGAAAATAAAAAACACGAAGAGCAGGGCCGAACCAATGCGCCACATGATTTATTGGCCAAAGAAAAGCCCAAAGAAAATATTAGTATTTTTGCAGCTTAAGTGGGTAGAAGCTTCTCTAGTGGGTCACCGGAAAAACACTCGAAATCAGCTGTCCCAAAAGCGCAAGGGGGTTAATTCGGGAGGTGACTCGAGTTGAGTTGGCTCACAGAAGCGGGCCAAGAAAATGCTGACTACAAATTGCAGTTGCCAGCCGGACCCAGAAGAAATTGCCTCATGATTACGTCGACTGCCTGTCCGTCCGTCCGTCAGTCCGTCGGTCTGTCCGTCGCGTCGGTTTGTCCGCTCGTCGGTCTTGGTCCGTCACGTCCATGTCGTCTAGCTGTCTCTTTGGGTCTCTGAGGAAATACAAAAAGTTTCCAAATTTCTGCGCTATAAGCACGTGCCCGACTCTTTGCCAAAATTTCTCATCGCCCCCGGCATTTTCCCCCCGGACTGTCCGTGTCTATTCCCCCTTTCGAAATTCACTTCATGTTAATTTTCTTCTCTTTGATTTTGCGTTTGCATTTCGGCTTGCCACTCGGGGTTTAATGTAATTCTTTAGCATTTGCCTTCGAAATGAGGTTAAGCTGGCACAATGCTGAATGGCAAATGGTGAATGCTAAATGGCAGGCACTGTGCGACCGAAATGGGTCACCTCAAGCGGATATTTTGGGGCGGAGGAAAATGGTGCAGGGAGAAATATGTGCGCTACGAGAGAAAACAATGTGAATCCGTAAAATTTTAGAAATTTGAATTACTGCTATTCGTACTTTGAATCAAAGAGTTAACATTATGACGTTCATATATACAAAAATGTCGCCAATGCTTGCTTAATAAACGCTAAGGTTACTGAAATGGGAATCTTGGTGTGCCCTAAAAAAACTCAAATAGTTCTTCGAATTCCAGATAACACTAGTTTACAAATTTATATTTTTTTTTTATATAAACGTTTAAACCCACTTTTTCCGCTTAATNTCAAAACGGTTCTTTGGGAATTTTTTTTAATGAGTTCAACGTGTTCAGCGTCTCAAAATTAAGCGGAAAAAGTGGGTTTAAACGTTTATATATTTTGGCTGTAAACTAGTGTAATCGGAGATGCAATAATTCATAACTTTGAGTAATTTTCAGCATATCAAAAATCATATGATTCGTAGACTATATTTATACATATGTACATACCTCAAAGATTGAATTGACCAATATAAATTAGTTTAAGTAAAATAAACCATTTGAAACATTTTACGTTCAAAAAGCTTTAAGTTTCAGCTTGAATCGAAGCCTTAAACCAATTTAAAGCTGACCCATCTCATCGAATGATTTTAATGATAATATTTTGTAATCATTATCATTAAAACCAGAGTTTCCCTCTATTAAATTCAGCTCATTAGGAGCGCATCTCGAAAACTCGTATTCTGCTTGATTGATAAGCGGTTAATAATAGTGAGTGACCCCCGACTAAATACCCCACAGAACGCCAGGGACGCGCAATTGAGGAACGGAGGCGGTTTGGGGCATCGGGAATTGGGAATCGGAACGTGGAGTCGGGTAACTGCACCCATAAATGCACCGACTGCCCATACTTATAATTTGAGAGGGCCAGCAGACAAAGTCCGAGCGCTGCGCGCCATCATTGTAATTACGAACACGGCACGCAGTCGGTCAGCCACTCCCCTTTTGCCTGCCCCTTCCCCTTCCGAAGCTGACCGGGGTAATGACTACACCTCAAATTGCACAGAGGTATACAAAAATAAAAATATATGCCCGTCGAGCGCCTAAGGTTTCCAGGCAAGGGATCAAAAAGAAACAAGGAAACGATGACGTACCGAAAAAGACACGAAGCTGGAAAAAAACAATAACCCCAAATGGGAAAAAAGAAAATCAGACAAACAACCGAATTAACAGAACGCAGCAAAAAAAAAATCCATGGAGGGAGGAACATAATGCGAGTTTAAGTGCATGAAATTACCAACTGGCTGTTGGCTCATGGATGGATGGTTGCTTGGAAGGGATCAGAGGCGTATGCAGGGGGATTTTCAGGGATTTAATCGCAACCTTTTTGGGTTTCTGTATAAAGAAATATTATCAGCTCCAATTTCATAAAGTTTAATAGGAATACTCGAATAGAGTATTTTTGTGGTATACAGAAACCCTTCTAAAAATTAGGTACGCCACTGGTTGGGATGTCGTCAGGGGTTCAGGTTTTTGAGGTTTCGGGGTACGCTGTTCGTAGTCCAAAACTGGCTGCACCCTTTCCTTTGCCTTTTCCTTTTCCTTTGTCCAAGTAATTGCGAGCGCCGCATTAGTTTGGTGACGAGCCGAAATGAAATGAGGCGGGCATAGAAACGCTGCACTCAATGGGACACTGTAAATAATTGCGGAAGTTCGTAAAGCCTCCGCCATCTGATCTGACATTTGAGGCGCAGATGTGTTCGAAGTTCGAACTGCTTGATACGTACTCGGGGAGTGTGTTGGGCTCGCCGTTGGTCGTTTGCTTATCTTGTAATTGTTGATTTAGTGTGTGCTCAATTTTTATTTTTGTGCGGTTCAGGTTCGATGGCAGCACTGTAGTGCACGCGGTGGCAAGGTGCCAGGGGCTGCGGGGCGAGGGATCTGCAAGGGGGTGGGCACGACCACGAGCCGGGCAGGGGAAGGGGCAGGGCAGAGGGGGAGGTTTGTTTGCCCGCCTGGTTCATTGTTCGCTCATTGATATCGCTCGTGGTCGTTGTCGTTCCCGGCGCGTGACAAATGACTTTGACGTTGCATTCCGTATTTTCGTATGTACATGCACTGCGAAAAAATTATGTTTCAAAAACGAACTAAATAACTAAATCTCAAACTGATATCTTGACTCAACTGAGACCTTGATTAACATCACCGTCATGTTTCGTTTATAATTTGGATGTCAATTTATTTTCATTAAAAATATACAAGTAGGAAAGCTAACTTCGTCAAGCCGA